>JAOTRO020192107.1:0-10508 GCA_028566515.2 Pyracantha coccinea | reverse complement strand
TGAAAGTATAATCGGCATTCTTTTTCACGTATTAACCATTGACTAATGTAGGTTAGAGGTTGGATCTTATCCGCATTGCTTGATGCCAATACGAGTCCTCATAGTGTCCTTCGATTTTCCCTCGATAGGCAGATTCATTCTTACCATATTGTCGCAAACATTCTTATCAATATGCATGAGATCAGCAATGTGTTGGAATTTCAATTTTGACCAGTATTCCAAGTCAAAGAATATACTTTTTACGCCCAATTCAGCTGTTCCACTGGTCTCTATTCTCCCTCAAATTGGAGTGTATTCAACTTTGACAATATCTCATCTCCGAACAAGTCTTTTGGTCTAGGTATATATTCTATTGTCCCATCAAATGTTTCAGGCATGATACGCCACTTGTGATCTTAGGAAATCCATCTTTGGTGACTTAAGTAGCATACCTTTCAAGCGTTCCAAAAGGATGATATGTCATTATCGTATGTTGGGTATGCCATAGCATTTGGTGCTACATCCCGACCACTTACCATAAGCTGGGAAATCATTAATTGTCCACGTGATTGTGAATCGCAAAGTGAACATTTCCCCTTTGTACACCATTTGTGTATAAATCTATCAACTCGTCAATTAACGGCTGCAAATAAACATCAATGGAATTACCACTAAGGGCAAGTTATAAGGAAGAACAACCACCGCCCAAGTGTTGTGCTCATTCTAAAAATTCTTAAACAGATTGAAGTCATCAGAAGCAAGTCCTAATCTAACATTTCTTGGCTCTGCGGCAAAACCGGATATATTTTATCAAATTCTTTCCACACTTTGCCATTGGCCGAATGTCGCAGAACATCATTATCAATATGTTCATCCTTATGCCACCTCATATCACGTGCAGTGTGGGTTGACATGACAAACTTTGTAATCTTGGCTCATTGCACTTGGGACAATTATTTAACTTATTGAATTCATAGTAAAACAATACACAATTGTTCTTCCATGCATGGATCTTGTCATATCCCAACTCAAGATCTCCTTTGAGCTAGAATGATTTACAGGCAATATATTTGATTTCGAAAGCATACGTTTAACAAACCCTTTTGTCGTACCGTTATTCCAGTTGGTCATATTACACTTTATTTTCATGTGCATCAACTCTACAATGGCTGTTAGGAAGGAAAAATATTCACAACCAGATATAATTCTCGTTGTGCTTCCATCAACATTTTATCGTACTTCTTGAAACCTGTGGACAAGCGAAGCATTAGGGAAATCATCTTTCAATATGTCCATCACTTGGTCGCCATCAACACGACCAGATGAAAATTATTTATGCCTAAATGTCCCACAGCCTAAAGACATTGATATTGTAATGGCCGATTCTTCATGATAAGTCCAATTGGAGTAAGTGTGTACCATGTCATTCATAAACAAATGATATCGAACTTTGTTTAGTTTCATCCAAATAGTTGTTATATTACATGCAATGATACCTCATACAATTCCGGGCATTGACATAGTTGCTTGCAAATTGAATAAAGTTGTCAATCCCATCCAAATATTGGTTACTTCTATCTGGCAACTTGATAACTCTTTGCCCATTGTGCTTTTTTCAAAGAATTTAGTCATCATAATGATTGATATACGCTTAATCCCCTTTATGCCTCCATTAATGATCATATTTCATTTGAAATTGCACCCTCTATGTTGCGGTTTGCAATTCACACAACCATTTCGGATTGTAAAAAATTCGGCAACATCTTCCTAGGGTTCCCCAAGTGCAAGACATAGATATTATAGACAAATATCTAGTATGCATGTAGGGGATATAACTGAAATTTTCACGAACGAAACTTAGCCACGTTCACTACAACCTCTAAACACCTAGTGCAATCCCAAACTGTCTAAACTAGACAATTCAAGAATCAATTAGATCGCAAAAAATCTCAAACAAGTCTAATGTTTATTTCAAATTTGTTATACGAAGTTAATCAACATAATTAACTTCGTATAAATTGTTATGAAATTTTAACAAATTTCACATCACGATTTCCTAAACTAATGTTGCACAAATTAAATTTGCATAATCTACGTATATTTCAATAACACACAAACTCGTTAAGATGTACTTGATGCTAAAACATGGCCTTAAACATATGAAACCATCGTTTTGTCATCAATATATATATATATATATTGACTAGAGAACCATCCATCGATTGAGAAGCAACGTATATATAGCAATTAGAAAAATAGTTCCTCAGATTTGCATACAATAATTTTCCTCAAAATATGATCAAATATGACCTTCATCCATTTGATGATCTATACCTACAGAAACAACAATCTCATTAATCTTTTCGAGTGCTGTTAACATTGATTCTAAACGTGAAATCATCGACATGTTCCATGGCTCCAAACTCTAACTAGTTTTTGGCATTAATGATTCAATAACTTCCTGCTATTCCTGGTCGTCGACAGTTCAATAACTTCTTGGATTTTTTTATTTATGAAAATTAGTAATTCTGGCTATCAATGCTACCATTAACAATTTCTTTCTCATTTCATCAATGGTAGCCTTCTTAACTATCAGTGCTACCATTATCCTTTTCTTTCCCATCTCCTTTAAGCTTATCAATTGCAAAGCAGAGATTTCGTCATAGATAAAATTTCCTGCGTCAATCTTAACTTGATGACCACACTTGAGTTATATCCTTAACAAAAAGCTTATTCTTTTCTCTCTATAGTCTTCTTTCAATCACTATTTAACACATATGAAAAGCTTCTTGTGGACTTGCACTTGGTAAAACCTAATTCATCATGCATTTTCAAACTATGATCACTTATTTTCATTCCTAGTGATCCACAAAGCTTTAATTCTTAGTCGTGTTGTTCACTGAGAAATTTCTTATCAACCACTTGATTCTCTAGCATCGAGAGATGGTCGTGATGAATGTTCAAATCAATAGCGAACATTTTCTTCTGTATTACCAATTTCACCTGAGATCCGCACAAAAAGTAAATCATGTCTTGAATTCTATTGGCAAGCCGAGTAGCAAAAAAAGAATCGATAAAGATGGTCACATGCTCACTCTCTCTGATGTTTTCCTAGGACTCTTCTTCAACTCGATTACTTTCTCTTCGTAATATTTTATATATTTATCTTGATCTTTGCTGCCTCTAAAACCATGATTTCTGCCTTTTCGACAGTCGTAAACCGTAGCAAAGTAGAAGCATAAGAAACTTTTTCTTCATCATGATTGGTTAATTTTACTTTCTTTTGTTTGTTTTCAAATTGAATAAAATCTATCAAAACTCTATTAAAATTTTGATTTCTTCATTCCAGTATCTTGTCACTAGTTTAATCTCTTCCAAAATTCTGTTAAGAGACTCAAAATAACGCTTGTGAGTCTTTTCCCTATCTTCATGACTCTTCATCATATAAGTTTTGTTCTTCAGTTCCTTGGAATTGAAGAAAACACAGTTCTTAATTGATTAATTTCTAAAACAAAGAACTGAAATATGATTAAATAATGTTATTTGGAAAAAAAAATTGAGAGAGATTCTTGGAGATGTAGGCAAGATCCTTTACATGGTAAACAACCAAAAGAATTAGGTATTCATAAAGCCACAAGAATTATGATATTCTTAACGACAACTTTTCTATTCTTATTTCACCTAGTTTGTAATTAAAACATCTAATTATAGATTTTTGGTAAACATTGTTAAGATATTTTCTTAATTTATCCTTAAAATTTGTTCTTTTTCTTATGTAGTATGAGTCCACAAATTTTTTAATTCAAACGAAGTCTAAAGATAAATTGATGCTAGAACATGACCTTAAAATTATGAAATTCATCATTTCGTTATTAAGATCTTGACTAGAAAACCATACATATATAGCAATAAAAAAAATAGTTCTTAAGATTTATTGACAATAATTTTCTTCAAAATATGATCAGACCCTTCATTCATTTGATGATCTATACATACAGAAACAACAATCTCATTAATCTTTCGTAACTTTGATCCTAAACTTGAGACCATCAGCATGTTCCATGGATCCAAACTTTAACTAGTTTTTTGGTAAAACCTAATTCATCTTGCATTTTCAAACTATGATCACTTATTTTCACTCCTAGTGATCCACAAAGCTTTAATTCTTAGTCGTGTTGTTCACTGAGAAATTTCTTATCAACCACTTGATTCTCTGGCCTCAAGAGATGGTTGTGATGAATGTTCAAATAATAGCTACAATTTTCTTCTGTAGTATCAGTTTCACTTGATAACCGCACAAAAAGTGAATCATGTCTTGAATTCTATTTGCAAGCCGAAGCAGCAAAAAGGGAATCGATAAAGATGGTCACATGCTCACACTCTCCGATGTTTTCCTATGACTCTTCTTCAACTCGATTACTTTCTCTTTGTAATACTTTTTATATTTATCTTGATCCTTGCTACCTCCGAAACCATGATTTTTTCCCTTCCGAAGCAACTTTTTCTTCATCACGATTTGTCAATTTTGCTTTCTTTGGTTTGCTTCCAAATTGAATGAACTCCACGAAAACTATCTTTGTTAGCAAATCAATTTCTTTGTTTCGGTCTCTTGCCACTGGTTTAATCTTTTCCAAAATTTTGATAAGAGACTCAAAACTACGCTTGTAGATCTTTCCTTATCTTAGCCATCTTTGTCTTGTTCTTCAGTTCCTTGGAATTCAAGAAAACTTAAGTTCTTAATTGATTAATTTTTGAAACAATGAAGTAAAAGGAGAATCAAATAATTTTACTCGGATAAAAGTTTGAGAGGGATTCTTCGAGATATAGGCAAAACCCTTTCCTTGGTGAATAAGCAAAAGAATTAGGTGTTCTTAAACCTACAAAAAATTATGATATACTAAATGATGCTTTTCTATTCTTATTTCACCTGGTTGAAAATAAAATATATTTTTGATAAACATTATTAAGATATTGAGATTTCCTAATTTATCGCCAAAGTTTTTTTTTCCTGTCTAGTATGGGTTCATACGAATTTTCGGATCTAAACAAATTTGTTATTTGAATCCACCATGACGTATCAAAATATTGTGAAGAGGAATAATGCCTCATTTTCCCCTCCACTCTTTCTGGTGGCGCTCTCAATTGGTATTGTCATCTTGAACTAATACGATGGATTCCTTTGCCGAGCTAAGGAGACTTTTTGTGGCTCAAAATCTTCCAAGCTGATTGCTTACACTCCGCTAATGATTTATATACCATTCGTCAGAAGTCAGATGAGTCATTGTGTGAATATGCCGATCGTTTTAGCCACAAGTACTTTCGTTGTGCTAAGGCAAATGACAAAACAACACTCAATGCCTTGACGGTAGGCATGTGGAAATGCTTCTTCAGGTACATGACCAATGTTAACAGTTGAAAGACTTACTCTGAGGTGATGACACAAGCTTACAATCATGCAAACTGCATATGTTTTGACCTGCATCCGTTCGGTTTCCTTCGTCTAACTCTTTTACATTCCTAACACTGGAAACTTGGTCTCACTCTAACCTAACTCTATATTCTAACTCAAAGCTTCAACATGCATACTTTAACACAAAACAAATGACCAAGTGGTACAACTAACATGGTTGGTCAAGAAAGCAACATTGAGCCCAAAACATGGGTCACTATCCCAACAATACATAGCAAAACATTCATAAGCAATACGCATGTCATTAACATTACTCATATCATTCAACATAAACATTATACCTTTCAACACATTCTTACATAAGGCAGCTGAGCTTTGAAAGGGTGTCAACATACATTTTTTGCCCTTTGATACATGCTACAGTGTGCCTTTGCAACTCGCTATCATTCTCACCAGCTAGGTGATGAAGGAACTCTCATTTGTAACACTATTTAGTTGATGACGGGTACAACTAGCACTCTAGTAAACAATTTTGTTCTTCGGCAACTTGTCATTCTTCCCACCAATCAGATGACGAAGGAACTTACCTTCGTATCACTAACCAGATGATGAAGGGCACAACTAGTAGTCTAATAAAAAATTTTGTCCTTCGGCAATTTGCCAACCAGAAGATGAAGGAACTCACCTTCGTATCATCAACTAGGTCATGTATGGTACAACTAGTACGTTAATAAACATTTTGCATTGGAAAATCACCATTCTTCCCATCAACTAGGTGAGGAATGGTACTACACGTACTTGTGAACTATTAGCATTCACAAATAACCGCAATCCTCCAGCCTTACGACTCAAAAAGAGTATAAACAAGTTTAACTCAACTTAACTCAACTGCAAGTATGAAGCTTCATAAACTTTGAAGGATAGAAGCTACAAGTTTGAAACTTCACACACCTATGGAGGATGGAAGCTCCAAGTATGAAACTTCACATAATTTGAAAGATGGAAGTTATAAGTATGAAGCTTCACACACCTATGAAAGCGGAAAGCTTTACATATTTATGAAGGGTAGAAGCTTTGCATACCTATGCAGGTGTGAAGCTTTGCACACCTTTGCTTACTGCTAAACTTAATAAAGCCGCACCTTGATGCTCACAAGTGTGTGAAGCAAAATCTATTTATGTGTTCTCTTCAACAATTTTTCTTCCTAATTAAAAAATAAAAAAATAAAAAAATAAAAAAAAGAAAAAGAAAGAAAGAAAGAGGAAGGTTGCTAAAAGAAAAAAAAAAGGCTGATTTAAAAACAGGCGTTGGGCCCTTAACCTTGGACCTAGCAGCCAAACAAAAAAAGGGGATTTGGGATGCCACTCAAGGAGTGTCAAATGTTGAATTAAAAAGAGCAATGAAAGGAAAAGGATGGAACTTTGATCCTTCGGCAACTCGACAAAAATCAAGACACCTCATTCGGCTACCCTCTTCGCTCAGAGATTTGGGGGAACTCCTATTATATGTTACTACACTTCGGCCTCAGAAGTTTTGTAATTAGTAAGTGACTTGGATTTTACATGTCCAAACCGAGAATCTTTCCTCACTCGAGAACTTGGGGGAGCGCTGCTTGTATCATATTTCACCAATCCCGAAACTACCGAGCACCGGTCAACTTTATACCTTTAGACACCCACTAAAGGATTCTTGTTGAGGCACCCATGCCAAAGCACAAGATTTTCTCTCTAACCAGAAGGCCAATTACAATGCTACATGTGTCAATATCAGAATAAAGCTCCTAGAGCCCCACATCGACTGCGGAGGAAAGTGTGCTACTCTCCTCAACTATAATAGGAGACTCTTCTTCTACAATTAATTCCTAATGCCATTATTCTACTTAATCCATTATTATAACTCACTAGTGATGATTATGCTTAAACCTTTGTATCATGTAAACTCAACTTTATTAATGAGAACTCCTCTACCCTGGAGGATGTAGCCCAACTTAAGGTGAACCACGTACATCTTGTGTTTGCTTCTTATCTCTATCTCTTTACATATTATCTGCACTTGGTGACTGAAACAACTTGCGAAGGTCACACCTTTACACTCTACATTATTCCAAAGTCTATCCGGTTCTGTGCATCAACAAGCGCATAAGATTAAACTGCAACACAAGAATTATTGAGAATAACAAATAATACTTATATATGTTGATCAAAGATTGAATCTTTACTTATATATTTATGTCTTGCATATAAATTAACCGACATTGTTATATACAACACTACTGCCTTAATTCCATAACTGGCAACTAGCAGCAATCACATACACAACCATGCCACATTTCATATCCCAAACGATCAATCACACCACTTTCCTTCTAAAATGTTCCCTCAAATATTATAAATTAAGTAGCAATGATAGGAGGATAGGAAGCGTGCGACAGAAGCTCACTGCGATACTCCAATGCCAATAGTCGTTGATGGAGTAGATGGGGGTCGTGATATATAGACTGCAGCCAGCAGCACATCACTACCAGAGGAAATGCCATTTTATATATGGTTTGGATAGCTGAACAGAAAAGCTTTGTTCTTTCATTGAAACATCTGAGAAATGATCAATGCTAAGAACCACAGGGCGTATAACTGCAAAAGATTTCATTACAATACAAAGTAATAAATACATGCATAAGGGTTACTTGCTGTTAATTAGCGTGGCCTTGAGTTAAACTAGCCAGTAATGTGCAAGGTATAATAAAGATTCTAACTTTATCCATCTTCGCAGGTTCTAGTTTCGTTGATCTCAAACATCTACGGTTGGATGGTTCACTTTTAGTCCTAGTTGTACTCACATGTCAGAGACTATTTTTCCTCAAGATTAAACCTCTTATAATGTCAAGAAAAATTTCATTCCTTAAAATTTCATTCCTTCGGTCCATCTTCAAGACGTGATACGTCCAAATATTATGAGCAGAAAACATTTGCCAATGGTCACATACGGAAGAAAGGATACATAAGAATAATCACATATAATCATACAATCTTCCCTAAATATATGAACAAAAAACTCCTTCATAAGTTAAAAGTTGAAGGATCTACAAAACAGAAACAGCAGTCTCAATTTTCGCAAGTGTTACGCTTCTAAACTTGATACTGACATGTTGTCTAGTGGCTCCAAACTCCAACGGCTTCTTGGTCGTGGATGATTCGATTACTTCCTGGCTGGCACTCACACTACAACTACTACTACAATCGTTTGCGTACTTTTTCTCCTCCTCATCTTTCTTTGTCATTGACGATTCAGCAGCTTCTTGCCTATCAATAGTACTCGTACTGCCATTAAAATCATTTTTAAGCTTAACCACTGCGAAGCGGATAGAGTCTTTGTTGGCAAGCTCGGGATCATTAACTCGAAAAAACCAAACCTGAATCGTATCCCCTATCTTAAACCCAACCTCCTCATCCGTAGAAATTGAGTTCCAACCCCTGTTTAAGGAATAGGAAAAGTTATTGTTGTTATGAGCTTTCCACTTGGTCAACCCTAAATTATCATGCACCTTTAAGCATGGATCTATCACTTTCACATATACAAATCCATTGTCGTTTAATCTTTCATCGTCTTCGCCGAGAAAGTTCTTATTAATCACTTGATTCACTGGCATTGAGAGACGATCATGACCACTGCTCAAATCAGTCTTGAAAAGTTTCTTCTGGATCACCAATTGCACTTGGTAACCATTCAAGCATGCAATCTTTTCCTTGAATTCTTTAGGCAACTCCGGCGGTGGAGAGGGAATTGATGGAGCAGATGGTTTCGTGCTCGCGTCTTCCTTGGTCGGCTTCTGCTTCTTCTTCTTCTTCTTCTTCATCATCGACGTGCTCGGTTTCTCTTCAAGATCCTCATCACAACCCTTATAGTATTCGTATTCACCTTTCCTGCTTCGGCTGCTGCTTCCGTAATTAAGCTTCCTGTCTTTCCGATGAAAAGAAACAGAAGTAGGTTTTTCTTCATCATAGTAAGCAGAAACAGCTTTCCGCTTCCTCGTTTCTCTAAATTTCTTGGCGGCTTTTCTTTCAAATTCAACCAAATCAATCACAACTCTCTTTTGGAGCAAGTCAAGTTCTTCATCTCGGTTTCTCGCAACTGCTTTCACCTCCGCCAGAAGTTTGTTGAAAGACTCAACTTCAAGCTTTCGCACATCGTCCAATGTCATCTTCCTCTCCATATTCGATTTCTCGGAACTCAAAGATCACTCGTTCTTAGGTGTACAAACTGTGAGTCGTGAGTCGTGACTTAACTACTTAAACAATGGAATTTCTGAAACGTAGGTGGAATTGAGATAGCGAAGAATGTATCGTGCGATTTTGAAGACTGTACTGCTAGTAGGTTTTTATAAGATTTTTATAAGAAAACTAAACACTTTCCTTGTTGGTCAAGTAAAAGAAGAGCGAACTATTTCCTAAACCTACAAGGCTTCGGATCCCTTACTTCACTTGGATTTTATTTATTTTTTACTTTCGGCTTTCCCAGTCCTGCAGGTGGGAGTGAAATGTTTTGGAGTCAATTTAATTTTGACTGACACTGCAATATTAATTAGTAACTAAGCAAAAACAAGTTAGAGAGAAAGCCAAAAAGCAAGTACTTAAAGTTGCTTGCCAAGTAATAATTATTTACCAGTGTCAGAAAATCCTTATATCTATGCAATTCAATTTCTAAAAATTCTCCTTCCTCGACAGCTAAATATTTAACTCACTAACATTATCACTTTACTTAAAAAATAATTAACTATTTAACTCATTAACATTGTCGCTCTATTTTTTTATTAAAAAAAACGATATTATCTACACTACGGGGGCATTAACGTTGTCGCTATTTTTTTGTTTTGAACAAACGATATTATCTATACTACGTGGGGAGAGGAGACGGGAGACGGGGACAGAGGGAGGGGGAAGGGAGGGGAACTTAGCCTCATAATAGGCTAGCAATAATGTGGTTCAAATTTGTCTCAAATGAGAATATAACCTAAGGCCTTTCACTTTTAAGTTAAGAAGAATACTACTAAACCGTAGTACTAAATGACAATATTATCACTCTATTAATTAGAAGAGAAAAAAAAATTAACAAATGTGCTCTT
>JAOTRO020192096.1:0-10509 GCA_028566515.2 Pyracantha coccinea | reverse complement strand
GCCGGACGATACTCCTTTATCTTTGAATGGAAGATGATAGTTGAAATGATCCGGTAATGGTTTAAATTCAAAAGTAGGTGCCTGAATCATTAACAACCTGTTAGTATTAAACGAAATTGAAATTCAGAGAGGTGGTTTACCTATGTGCTTCGACAAGAATTCAAGGACAAACACCACTTTGAAACTTTTAGGGAGCACATCCTTGCTGCACGATCGAGAAATTGAGGGACTATTGCATTTGGCCAGATTTATTGTGACGGTTGTGACTTGTCCCGTGTCATAGAATCTAACTTCTTCCGAAATTGTTGTCTTAAATACATCCTCTTTGATGAATTCTAAACATTCCCCAGCCACTTCTTTCTCTTGAATGTTTGGAAAGGTTTCGAAGATACCTTTCTCACCCTCTTCTTCCTTGGATTGCATAAATCTGCAAGGGAAATACACATTTGGTAGAATGGGGTCAGAAAGAATTGAATTTGGACTCACCTTGGTTATAGTGGACGGTATAGAGGGCTTAGGGGGCTGCGGCAAGGGTGGTTCTTCCCTTGCCGTGGCGTTGTCATCCTCCTCTTCCTCGAACAGCAGTTGTTCGTCCATGTTTTGGCTTAGTTTGGATGTCCGGGGTTCATTTCCAACTTCCATACTACTTCCCAAGGTAATAGCTTCAGCAATTTCAATAGTTGAGTCGGGGAATTCACTTTGTTCTTGCATTTGCCCAATCAATTCTGCGATCTCTACCATTTGTTCACCAATCTCCTTGGCTTGATTTTTCAATTCTCTCATCACTTGTGCTTGATTTTGCTACCCTTGTGCCAAAGTGGTTAGTAAATCAAGAAATTGAGCATAATCTATTGACGAACCTGAATTCGGTTGGAACTGTTGCGGGGGAGGCTGTGGTGGCTGCAGAGGCATTGTATAGAACTCCTCATATGGCTGCCAATATCCTTCTTGTTGAGCCTCCTTGGCTTTATTTTGTGATTCCTGGGCCAAAGAAATTAATTCATCAAGAATTTGAGCACAATCTATTGACGAACCTGAGTTTGGTTGGGCATATTGTATATGAGGTTGTGGTGGCTGCACAAGTCTTGAATAGCACTCCTCATATGGCTGCCAATATCCTTCATGTTGAACTTGTTGAGATTCACACCACATAGAGTTTGAATGATCACTCCAATCTGAATTGTACATGTTGGAAAACAAATTGTTCCCTGATTGATTATGATCTTGATAACCCCAGGTATTAACATTCTCCCAACCTTTTTGTGGACATTGATTTGCTTGATATTCTTGCCTATAAGAAGCACCAAATGTAGGGACACTTTGCATTGTGGACCATTTCGGCATACTGTGACAACTGAGAAGTAAGATTTGCCAATTGAGCTTGAAGATTAGCAATTGCCATGTCTTGCTTCTCTAGTACCTAAAATCAACGAAAGAAAACTAAATCAAATATCAAAAGAAAAATAAACAAACAAACAGAGGGATTAGCAATTTTGCTAATCCCCAGCAACAGCGCAAAAAATTTGATGTGAAATTAAATTGCACTCAAACTTAAACCCTATCGACGTAGTATGTGTAAGTAGGGATCGTTCTAGGCCGGGGGGGATTAAAAGGGATGCTAATCTACACAAACTAGACTCTAAAACACTAAAATGGACTCAAATAACTCAAAACAAGCTAATATGACTAAAAACACACAATTTAGGTTCCTAGGACTTAAAACTAACACTAGAGAATGATTTGGATGAAAATTAAACTAAACTTGACCCAAAAGACTAACTGGAATTTGTTTTGACGAATTTAAACTAAACTAACACAATTAAAATACAAAGGATTGGTTTTGGACAAAACTACACTTTAAACAAACAGATTTGCAAAGTAAACTTGATTAGACACGAATTTGAGTGGTTTAGATGGTTGAAATGCTAGCTAGAGGGTCCTTCTCCACACATGACACGTATGCAACACAAATCGATTTCCAGTTATTCTTTCTGTAAACCATGAACCCCAATGCCCCAAGTTAGCTGTGACAGCACTTCTTTAACTCTCAAATTTTCCTAAATTCATTGACTTGGATGGAATACGCATCGGCAACCAAATTATTCTTCAATAGTTTCCTACATGAAAAGCATAATAGAAATACAATCAAAGATCATTAAGCTCTGTGAAAATCATAAGCATTGACAAAGCATTCGTGACTATGAAAAGCATGATACTCCTGCCAGGAACTTACTTAACGCGATTGTGACTAGCAACCTCCACTACTTATAAATATAAGTTTGTAACTATTAGGTGAAACTCCATTATATTCTAGCATCAAATTCATGCATGCAAACTAAGCGGGCCCTCTTAATCCATATACAAGAATAAGTTCTGAATCAAATAGTTAAGTAAATTACATTCACAATTTATGAAGTCACAACTGGAAGTAATCAATTCATATCACAAATATGATCATGGCTTTGAATTCTCCTCTAGCTAAAACAAACTTAGCTCCTCATGTTCGTAATTAAACAAAGATAACTTAAATCAAACATTGACAACAAAGATAGAATACACCTAGAAATGCTCCAACAATCCAACGTCTTGAATGGTAAGCATGGCTCCAGGTGACTCTTCTTCTTCTCCTTCCTTGCAAAGCTGCGGCACAATGGGTTTTTTTTTAGTTTATGGCTCTTGTGTGGTGGATGGTGTGGTGATCTGATGGTAGAGGGTGGTGCTGGTTTGTATGGCAATAAGTGGTATTTATAAGGCTAGATGCGGCACAATTTCTGCAGGGAAAAGGTTTGCACGTCATAATTTGTAGAGGAGAAAGATAACACAATCCTAGGAGGAAATGGAATAGGATACACGGCAGGTTTCTAGGCTTCTAGAAAAGGTCCAGGCGCCAGATTTTTTAGGAAAGGAGATAAGGCTTCTAGAATCATATTTTTATGTGTCCATGTCTGACAAGAACTCCCCCTTGCAGTTGGAATTAAGGTGAAAAAGGATTAGGATAAGATAAGACTAGGTTAGATAAGATAAGGTTAGTTTGGACAATGTTGAGATAAAACAGGAACGGATAAGGTTTTGGATAATGTTCCTTCCTTTTAGCTGATTCCTTATCTTCTTTGTCTTGAATTAATTTCTCCAGATTTGTAGCACATTCCTAGCCTCTTTTGAACTTCAAAAACGTCCATCCCTTGTGCTCCATATGCAAGCTATCCATTCCAGCCCAAAATTGCTCTAAAATGCACTTTCTTGCCAACTTCGCCATTTGAACCTGAAAACACACGAAAATAGCTTAAAACACTTTAATAAGTAGAAACTAACTATGTAAATGCAAGAAAACAAGCTAACTAAGTCGCAAAAATATGCACATATCAAGACTCCTTATCCTGATCTAACTGGGACTCGGCTAATCCTAATTCAATTGAGACTTTGAACCTGCCTCCATAATGAACCAGATTCATTCCCCGGTTCTCAATGCCTTCAGCTTTGAACACCCATAGTAGTATAAGGATTCAACCTCCATCTTTATCAATCCTTCTCGCAAAAGGACTCAACCTAAAAAACGACTAGACAACTCCTGATGCCTAATCGGCCCATAATCCTTGAATGACCACTGGACCAAGAGTCTCGGCCCATTTGTTACTCTCAGCCCAAATTGTCATTTTGGGCCCAAACATTGCCCCATTGCTTCTAAAGTCTTCGGCCTATAACTCTTTGGCCAAGTTTCGACCATGAAGAAGTGAAATCAAACCCTCAAAGCCTCTTTGGAAGACAGCAAAAAGTCCCGAATATTCCATCCACTCAGATGCATTTATGGAGCACGATCACACGATCTTAATTTTGTCAGATGCTCTGCCATGTGGCAACTCATCAGCCCACTCATCTGCCACTACTAATGACCCTCGAAACGTGCAACCGTCGAAACATCCCTTCGCCATTAAATCCGCTGTCACACACAAACATGCATCCTCAAACCACGAAAACCTCAGTCCCTTCACCTAGATCTTCTGAATATCCATCATGATTATCAAATTTTTCAGTCGAGTCTACCCCCTATTTAGAAAACCAAATGATTGATCTTCCTCCTAGATTGCCTATAAATACCCGACTCTTCTTTATTCATATTTTACGCTTTCAGAACTCTTGAATTTCTTGCCGCTTGCTCTTTCAACCTGCAAAAAACCCAAAACCCAGAAAACTCCCAAATCCAGAAAAATCCTCGAATCCTCAACAATGGCTTCCAACACTTTTATCACCAAGCTTTCGTGCCAAGTGCAAAGACTTCATCGACCGAAACGCTATCAAAAACTTACTGTTTGAAGGTGATTCAATTGCTTCCCACGAGATCTTAGGACCTTTGTTCAAGGACATCGTCCCAACCATTACTGAAATGCTCAAAGTTCACTGCTTAAAACCCTTGTTCCAAGGGTATGATCAGTTGAAGTAGGATTTGACCAGGCCTCAAAGAGCCTGGCCCTCAACCCCTGCACCCTAGGCTGCTTGGGTCGAACGAATGGAGAAGTTATTCAGCAAAGAGTGGAAAACTCTTGGCATTTATGATGCTATCAAGCTCTCAACCATTGAGATTGTTATGGACCGGGAGCTTTTCACAGCGGCCCTGAGTTTTTGGTGCTCGGCCACCAACACAATGGTATTTCCCTTCGGCCTCATTAGGCCCACCGTGCTCGACATATCGGCCATCCTCAGCACCTCTCCATCTGGTCTTCTAGTTGATACTGTCTTTCCTGGGTATTAATTCGACTTAGATCTTAAATCTTTATTTGATGAGCGTGCCGTCGAAACCCTAAGGAAAAAAGACTAATAGGCTCCAAAAGAAGAAATCCAGAAGTTGCACAAGAGTTTCTTCAACTATAACACTCTTATCCATTACTTTGCTGGCCGATGGGAGGAAGACCTGCGGAAAGGGGAACATGAAGCCTTCCTTTTATACTGGTACAACAAATTTATTGTTTGTACCAAGTCAAATAAATGTTTGATCAAAAACATGCCAGTGGCCAAAGCCCTGGCCAGTGGTCACACCCTAGTTCTTAACTCTGCTATCCTTGCCAACCTTATGCGTTGTTTGGCCGAAGCGTCCGCCACCAAAATTGACCCGCATCAGAATGGTCCACTCTAGGTTTTCCAGCTCTGGCTGCAAATTTACTTCACCACCCTGAAGCTAGAAATCCCCAGCTTCGACACCACTGAAGTGATTGGTCTCCAATTGGCCTCTATACCAGCTTCTCCTCACTCGACCAAAGAAGTTTTCAAGTACTTCTTCCGCCTTGAAGATCTTTTTGACGACGAGTTCCTGATTTACCGTCATCAAGAGTACCCCTCTTCCATCAAACTTCAATCCTCGACGTGGGATGAGACCGAAAACACCGATCTTCGACAAAACTATAGGGCGTTTGTTCTAACTCGCGACCTCTCTCTTGGCTATACTGCTCAGCACGCGAGTTGGGAAGTCTACCACCCCGCTTTACTGGTCGGCAACTTGGCTACCTCCAAGGATGCCATGTACCTCTACTCACCTCTCAATCTTTTCTGAGCCGAAAGCATTTCTATGGTTCGTCAGAAAGAAAATGTAAAGAGACCAAGCGAGAATTTCAAGAGAGGTGCATGAAACTCCGCCTTCAGACGAACGTCCTTGAAACTCATGGCACCAAGACTTTTGCTAATTGGTGGGACACATACATCCAAGAATTCTTTGGCTCACCGGTCGAGGATGCTGTCAAAAAGATTTTCGATGATCGTTTAAAGAAAGTTACCTCCCCAAAATCCAAAGAAGCAGCCCAAGGTATACATCCTTTATTTATTTCTGTCTCACTAAAAACTATCATCCTAACTTGAGTTTATTTCAACGGGTTGTTCGATAAAGCGAGCCAATACGGCCGCGACTGTCGTAACCAAAAAGAAGCGTGCTCCTCCAAAGAAAGCTCCAACTGTTCAAGCCCCCGCAACCTCTCCTACTTTAGTGGCGGCCATTACTGTGCCAGTCATACCTAGAAAACGGCTATGCCTTGAGACGGGAACAGTTGGTAACCTTGCCCCACCCCAAAAACGTATCAAAATGAAAGTGAAAAAGGGGGCGCGAGAGATTCTTGTGATTTCAAGCCAAACTACAGGAACAACTGCTTCTAGCATTTCTCTTTCCCCTCCTGTAATCGAGGCATTGGTGAGAGGATTGCAGAATCCTCCCTTGGATCATGTGACTAAATTTTCTACCATGGTCGAACCAGTCATCGCTCCATTGGTCGGAGGTTCTGCAGTTTCCGGGGTGGTCGTTTCTTCTGTTGATGGTCCAGTAGTTGCTGCTGTGGGGGAAGAAACCATTATGGCCGAGAAAGGCCTTCCCCCAAATCCAAAAAAGAAATCAATAGTCGTTATGGAAGAAGCGGTATGACCACTTTTGTTAATAGCTTTCCTTCTCTTCTTAACTGGATCTCCTAACTAACGAACAACACTTTTCTGTCTAGGAGAACGAAGGCAAAGAACCTTTGTTAATGAAGTGCCCCCAACCAGCTGAGCTACCATCCACCATTTCTTAGCCGATGATTGAAGCGGTTGGTAAAGTCAACCCTCCTGCTGCAGAGGCAAACACAAGACGTGAAATGGCACCTCATGTCGAAACGGAAGCGACAATAGAGACGCCGATTCACCCTCAAGATCAAAATCTCGGCATTCCTTCACAAGAGGTCACTTCGGCCCTCGTAAGAACCTTCATCATTCTTTCATTTACTTTTTGCTTTAGAATTCTAAACCAAAAGCAAATATTAAAATGCCAGGTGCCTGACTGTTCATTTCACCGACAATTTTACACGCCGAATGGTGTTATTTATATTTCTTGGCCACCTTAGTGGCCATCGAATGTAGATAGCCTCCATCGGCCACGTGAATTAAGAGGCTCTCTTAAACACTGGGCTCGACCATTAAGTTCTTTAAGTTCGAGCAATGAACCAGAAGACATGGCTGAGGTCTCCTCTCGGCAGGTCTATCATGACTTCATTAGCTGTTGCCCTTTTGGATTCTTGTTCACTGACTTCTTCTTTGTGCAGCCTTTATGGGAAATCGAGCTCGACCCTCTCCTCTCTAGTACTTCTAGAGCGGCCAATCCTTCTGCCGCGTCAGTCGAGCCTTCCACAACTGCGGTCGAATCCAATACCTATTCTAAGTTGTAGGGACTCTTATCCCTTTTGGCCTCACAAGTCCTTCAATGTAAATACCTCGACTATGTAGAAGAGTGCTTGAATAATCTTGTAGCTAGTGGCTTGTTAAGCACCGAAAGTGTTGTCCACCTATCAACATCCTAGAGCAGACTCGGCAATACTTGCTTACTCTTGAAAGGGCTCTTTGGGTTGAGGACGACCTAAATGCTGCATAGATCGCTCATGAAGCCAGTCGGCTGGAGGATGAGGTCATAAAGGCACAGAAAACGCGATTGGCCGACTTTGATCACCAAATTGCCGATCTTGAATGTCAAATTGCCGAACTTCAACTTCAAATTGCTAAAGTTCAACAGCAAAGGTCTGTCGTTGCTTCAAAACTTGAAAAACATTTTGAAATGAATAAAGCTTGGCTGACAAACTTCGCTGCTGGTGCAAAGCAGATTTAGCAACTTCAGCTTGATAGAAGAACAAGACAGGCCGAAGTAAGGTGGTTGGAACTGAAAGCTGCTCTCGAAGCCTTCTTTCCCTCTACTCTTTAAGATTTTGGGAAATTTGGCTAGGACGTGGTCGGCTTAAATTCAGTCGGTAGAACGTGGACCATGCTAATTTCTATGTTGTCGAGAACTGAAAAGCCCATTAGGTTATTGTCGTCATTTTTCGGACTATCGAGCAAAGTGTCCTGTTTTGGAGTGTCCTCGACTTGATCATTTTTCTTTTCCAGTAACTGCTCATGTGGTGCATCCAACGGACCTGTTTCATTTTGATTGTTATCCCCGAGCTCGCTCGACATTGGAGACCGGTCTTGTCCTTGTGATGCCTTACGGTCACGCTCCTAATAGGCAATGCGGGCATTCCTCATCTCTAGGTAGGCATCTAGCCGTGCCACGTGTTCTTCCTCATCTACCGTTAAGCCAAAAAGAGACACGGCTGAGAAAACTTCAAAATGGTATTGCAAATATTGGAGGTCCTCGAGGGAGAAAGGAAGCTCGGTGGCATCTGTATCAGTATATGGATCGACCTCGAAGCCAAGAACTCGAGCTTCACATATATGCTGGAACCTGGCCTTTATTCCCGGCTCAGTGGTCTTTTGAATAATCTGCTCAATGGCCTTTATTCCCGCCTCTTGACTTGCCTTTGGTAGGCCGTATAGGTCATTAGCGGAATATTTCTTGTGAAACTCCCGCATGTATTCTAAGGCTTCGCCCAGAAATTGGGAGTGCAGATTTCGTCGAACTTTTATTAATGGCTCTTTTGAAGGTAATAGAGGAAGTTTGCTTTTCGCTTCCTTCCTGAAGTGTTCGAAACGAGCCTTCATCTCTCCAGGCCGAAGGAGGAGTTTGATGCGCTTCTCGGACTCTTCTATGGTGGTTTCAAAATCATGATTGCTAGGGGCTGTTGGTCATCTTTGTTATCTGGTATTTCTTTCGACTGCCATTTGGTAGCCGAAGTAGCATGAGTTGCTTATTGATGAGCTATGTAGTCTATTAGTTGGCATCGGCGTTTCTGCGATTTAGAAAGTACGGTATACACGCCGGCTGGAGAATTGTAACTATACCACCGTTGGTCGCGTGGCTCAGGCAGCTTGAAGGTTCTTTGGCTCACTGAAGAACTCGAGCTGTTAGAGTTGTGCGCATAATAGTCCTCGTTATAGAACGATGTGTTGAAATCAAGGCGCTGTCTGGCTGAAGGTGGCTCACCAATCCGTGCATAAGAGCCGAGCCTATCAAAAACTCTCTGACGTTGGCCTGCGCCGAGCACCTTTTGAGGTGTCTTTGCGACCTTTGTATTATGGCCTGAGGTGGTTTCTCTGTTGGCTCGGTGAAGATGACGTTTGCCTTACACCAACTACATAAAATCACCAGCCCATCCACTTCCTCTGTGCTGGAGTCTGACATGGGCTCAATGACAGCTGGTTGTGCAAAATCTTTAGGCGGCTCGTTTGAAAATAAATCAATTTTGAGTCGTGGTCGAGAGTTCTGCTTCGGGACGTGTTGCATTGGAACGAACTCGGCCTTCCCTTTTCCTTTATCTTTAGGTAGACGAGCATTTACCATGTTTATTGTGGCCGTAGGAAATGGGTCAGTGTTGATGCTCATTTTCTTTTCTGGAAAGTTGAGTTCACCATTATCAATCCAGCTTTGGATGGTGTCTCGAAACACGACGCAGTTGTTTGTCAAGTGCTTGTACGAGTTATGGTACTTGCAATACGTTTTTCATTTCAATTATTCAGCCTTAGGGATATTATGCCTAAGCCGAAGTTTGATAATTTTGGCAAGTACCAGTTGATCGAAGATGGCGTCGGCCTTAGTAATGTCGAAAGTATAAATTTTCGCTATTTTGACGGGAGGCTCTTCAGGGGCCAAGCAAATTTTGGTATCTTTGGGATTAACATGAGTCAATGCCTTGCATATGTATGGTTTGTCGATTACTATCTCTACCGCGTCTATACTATCATATTCCTCACCTTTGGCGGATGCATAACTAACCGTGGGGTTTTTGTAAATTGTTTCTCGGGATGGAGATTTTGAGACTTTCTCTTCTCGAAGTAGATAGTTGTATTGCTCGACATGATGAGCCAATTCATACATGTCACAGAAATTCGCCCCTAAGAATTTCTTTTTGTATTCTACATCCAGGCCGTTTAGAGCGATCCTAACGAACTCAACTTCAGGAAGGGGTACTTGGCACCAATTTCTAGCTAATTTAAACCTCGTAAGATATTCCATTGGTGATTCGTCAGATGCCTGAGCCATCCTAGCTAAGGAAGACACTCACACGTCCATTCCTGGCCGATAGAATTGCTCATGAAATTTCTCGACTAATTCCTCCCAACTCTGAATGAAGTTGGGTAGGAGGTTTACATACCACATGAAGGCCGAGCATGTTAGCAAAAAATTGAACAAATGTAGCTTGTGAAAATCGCTATTAACATCCCCACATTAAGCAATGAAGCAGGCTACGTGTTCCAATGACGATAGGGATGAATCCCTAGCAAAAAGGCTGAAATCCGAAATTTTAAAGCACTTAGGATACTCAAATTTTTCCACGAATGACGGATATGGATGAATAAACTTCAGAAATTTTGGCCCTTTCTTCAAAGCCGAATCGATCATTCTTTGGATTTCGGTCATATCGATAGACGGTGTTTCCGTGCTCTGGTTAGGTCTATCCAATTTACTGCTTGATCCCCCTCTTTTCTCCAAGTCGATCATTTTGAGCCGAGTAGATCCTGACTCGGCCTGTATTGTCGATAAGGGGCTATTTCTCGACGAAAATTATCGGGAATGATCAGCGGGTTCACCTTCGTAGGCTTTACTAACCAATAGGTCGAGCCATTTGGTGTGTGCGT
>JAOTRO020192077.1:0-10510 GCA_028566515.2 Pyracantha coccinea | reverse complement strand
GGGTTGTGCTTTTCGTCTAACAACTGTAAACACACCTGCAGAAAGGAGCAATTCACCAGAGGCCATTGTAGTGTCTTGACCCGTGCTTGCGTGTGCACCAAAAAGTGCTAATTAATTAGTTAAAAAGAAATGTAATCTGTGTATAGACCGTGCTTGTGTAATGTGATGGATTGATATGGCCTTGTATCCACATGGTTGCTTTTGCTAATAAATTGAATGACCCTGCATGGATCATTATTCATATGTTTAGTGTTGTGCTTTCATCGTGCCTGACATACTTTTAGTCGCCTATTATCCTATATGTTTTTCTTCAGGATTATTATTAACATTTCAGAACCACATACACTTCTTTTGTTTATTGACATTCAATTAAGAAAGAGTGCACGATAATTATCGTGAAATGCTCATAACAATTTTTTTTTTCCATTTGGACAAAGCATTTTGTTGAAAATTTTCACTTAATGTACTTGGATTCAACACTTTACTTTAATTTGTGTCCCAAAGATTATTTAAATCACATTGTCGATTTCATATGTACTTTTTTGTCCACACCTTCTGTTGTATTAAGTTCTTTTGCCTTTTAAAGCAGTAGTAAAAAGCGTAACACAAGGTTATAGGTTGATTCACAAGAAAAAAAATTAGAAAAAGGTTCGAAATTGCTTAACCAACTTTTAAGCAAAGAATTTAATTTTTGTTTATTTAATTTTATTTTAGACGAAATAGTCCTTAAAGATTAATATTTTCTTGATAACATTTTAAATGAGTCTTCCACATTTTTTTTCTTAAAACACTTTCATATTTTTCTGTCACTTTTCATCATAGTATGTGAAGTATTGCCAAGGACGGAACCACCTTGGGCCCAAGGGGCGGATGCCCTAACTCATTTTTTTTGTGAAAAAATTGTACATATGGCATATAATAATTTCAAGTGATAAAGCATTTTCGGATATGAAATTTCTAAATGATTAGTTGAGAAATCGTAAGAAAATTAATAGATAAATGATAACATGATTATTTTTATAGGAAGAGATATTTGATGGTATCGGTAATGAAATTGTTATGCAATGCTTTCAAAACTTGAAAATGCTTCGTGATATATTGTAATATGTTATATGATATATTTTATGGATTAGTGTATGTGCATTGTTAGTAAATTCTTACGCTTTTTAATTTGTGACTATATTTTTTAGGATGTCCCAATTCATATAGATCTCAAACTTCATCCATGATTTATTAGTATGAATTTACAAGAGCTTATATAATATATATCAATTGTATCATTCTAAGTTACACTGATTAAGTTTGAAATCTTAAGTGTAAACTTGCTACAGATACAAAAAAAACATTCCATGCGTTTCTCCCAACTATATGCTTCTTCCTGTTGCTTTTGGTGGCCACCCCTAGTATTTCTTCTTGCTCGATCTTGTTAACCAACTTCATGGTAAATATATATTATTATGATTATAAGCATGCATAGTAACCATATTTTGTTTGGAATAATTGTTTATTAGGACGACAGTTGCTGAGGGTAGGACATGCGAGTCTCAGAGTAACCGCGTCAATGGAACTTGCGTTGCGTGAGTAAGAGTAACTGTGCAGTGGTTTGCAAAACTAAGGGCTTCCTCAGTGGCTGGTGCTTGGGTTTACGCTGCAGATGCTTTTGCACACAAAACTGTTAATTAGCTAATTAATTAAGCTAGTGATGAGCTGATCACTTATCACTTACTTATTAGTGGGTGCATGGACTCACGTACGTTGGTACTAGTGTGGAACTAGCTGGAATAATTCACGGTTAGGTTGTTAATTAATATCGTACCTCTGTTATGGTTTTTAATGTTGCATCATTGTCATGAGTTACTTTGTATAGTATGTCGTAATGCGTAATTTTTTTAAGAGTTAATCGCAGTTTACTATCCTGAAGTTTTTTGGTTTCAACATTACATGCACCAAGTTTTTTTCGTCCTAGTCTAGCACCTAAAGTGATAATTAATTTTAAGACACTGTCATACATCTTCCTCGTGAATTCGTAGAGCATTGTATAAAGAATGTTCAAGGGTGCTTCCTCTAAACTACTGAAGGTTGATACAATGGATTATGAATCTTCTAATTTTATCATTCTTGAGCAATATGTTAGATGCTTTTTTCTAACAAAGGATAACATTAGTGGGTTAAATAGATAGTAGTTTGGAAGGAAGAGATTCGGCAGGGATTGAACTTGCACCATGATGTGTAGGCATAATTCATTTTCGGTACTGCAGTAAAGCATCATCCGCCAGTATGTTAGATGCTTACTGATGAAATGATTGCTGTAAATTTGTTGCATTCGCCGAAGAAAAGACAACCGATTCCCCGTCCATCGTATTATCTTCCATTTACATATAAATCATTCTCTTGTTACTAAATATTTTACACAAATTGTAGAACCGGTTGCACGTAACCCAACCTGATAGTGCTACATGTAGCCGTTTAATTGTATTACTAATAATTGTTAAAGTTAAACTTAGTACATTTCACATATAAATAGAGTCGAACCATTTAATTGTATTACTAATAATCATTTGGTCTTTAGATACGATGTTTAGTGCTACTGATCGAGTTTTTATAGAACAGTTTGTTAAAGAAGTCCAAACAAACATTCCTATATCTAATCCGAGTAATGCTAGGAAGACTAAATTGGTAAACTAAATGACATAGAAGTTGATGAGTGAATTATTACTTAAACGATAAATGTGCTCATTTTCTATTGGTGACACATGATTTAGATTATTGGATTATTAATTAAGTATCAATTAACGTGCTTATTTCTTATTGGTGACACATCATTTGGTTTAAAAAATTTGGTCTCTCTAGCATTAGTCTTACTCTATCCAATCCTATAATCACTGTGTGGGGTCCATCGTCTACCTGAGTAAGAAAAACCCAGCTTTAACCAATTCAACGATGTGGTACCTCAGCAGAACACCTTCTTTAGTTTCAAATGCCAAACCAACTGATCAAACCCTCATTCCTTTGCACAATTCCATGTTCGCATTTTCTGATTCTGGCCTTTTCGATGAAATTTGCATTGTTGAAATCCGAAAAAAATCCCCTCATTGATCATAAAAACAACAACAAACAAGCGGAGACAACATATTCATTTCCATCATGGGAATGGTTTGCTTACCAATGCACTCCAACCCAATTCCATTCCGTGGTAGTCCCTTGGGCTCTATGCGAATTGGGGTACAGAATCCAAGTGATCGGAGTCTTTCCGGAACAATTTTTGTGTGCCAAGCTTGCGGAGTGTCCTGATCAGCCTTATGCCAGTCTGTGTACCTATTCATGCAGTGACAATTTACTTCATGATGTCCCTAAAATGAACTGTGAGGATTGGAATCCATTTGGCGCTGCATGTGCCCTTCTTGATGGTACGTGGTTCTATGTTGCCCGAGGCTATAAGGGCAACCCTTCTAGCAAGCATTGCTATAATAAGATGCATCATTTCCTAGTTTTATGAAATGGTTTAATGTGTATGTTTCAATATGTTTCGTGTTTTGTGTGTGGCTTGGTCATGGAAATATACCAAAATCAAATCAAAACTCGAAATATCAATTACCAAATTAGGGTTTTTGATGTGTACTAGAACAAGCAATTTTCAATTTTAGCCATGATCAGTGAAAAAACACAAATATGTAAAAGACTTTTAGGCCGCTTTTCCGGATTTAGAAATATAGTCACTCGAGCACTCAGCTGAAAATGTGCTGATCTCTTTTCTTGTAGAACTAACTCGATGATCATATGCAGATATTGATCCTTCATCTTACTTAAACTCGGCTGAACGTCTGAACCTGAAGACATGGAAGTGGCAAGCACTGCAAAACATGCAAAATCCACGAGCCTTTGCGTCAGGATTCACTCACAAATGCAAGTTCTTCATGGTCGGTGGCAGCAAAGCCCTCGAGTGCTCAGCTGAAATCTACAAACCCAGCACCAACTCTTGGGTGTTTCTCAAGTCATTTGTGCCCAAGGAGAGTGAAGGGTTCACCATAGCATCGCTCAACGGGCGGTTGATGATACTGACTTGGTCAGATCAGTTAGGTGTGAAGCTATGGCCGTGGACAGTACTGGCTAATAATCCAAATTCGATATGTAGATGCGGATTAATCGGTTTTTTACCAAACCAAATCATCGAGAGGTCGTGGATAAAGGCGCATGGGTCAAAGATGGTTCAGGTTGGAGGGAATGAGGTGTGGGTTTATGTGGGAGAGAGGGAAAAAATTTTTGCTTGAGGCTGATGGATCAAATGCATGGCCAGCGTTTCCAGCACCAGCTTTTAGGCCTGGAAATGGGAATGAAATTGTGCAGAAAGGTCATATTTATGCCTTTTCTTTCAGTCGTGGTGTTAGAATACTAAGTTGGAGAACAATCCCTATGTACTCAGTTTTTAAGTAATTTTTTCAAGTTTTCTGTTCTTTTCCCCCAAGAAGATTGTAGAACAATGATGATGTTGCATGTTTTCTACTAATGCATGCAAAAAAGAGTTTATGCTATAAAGACAAAAAATTGGTGTCTGTGAGTTACGCATAACTGCATAAACCCTAAACTTGTTGGAATCTGTAAAAGTTTGGTAGTATTTGCAGCAATTCAAAACAGAGAGAAAGAACTTAGAGAGAAGAAAATGAAGAGATAGAAGGAAAGTGATCAAAATCTCAGAGAGAGCCAATGTGCTCTTCTGTGTGCATTTTCATTTTATTACAATAGAACAAAAAATAACCGTTAGAGAGGGAGAGAATCTAGGAGAGCCTATGAGCTCATCTAGCCCTTCATTACAAGAACCTATGAGATCTTGCCACTTGCTAACATATGAGCCTAATACATTAAGAGCTAATCTCAACCCTTGATTTCTAACAGCTCATTTCACAAAGACTAACATGTTAATAAAATAAAGAAAATGACAGTTTAGACCTTAATCAACCAACACTCCCTTTTAAGGTCTTAACTGAAATTACTCCAAGCTTGTCTCTCAAGGCACAGAATCTGTCTTTAACTAAAGCCTTGGTGAAAATATTAGCTAGTTGCTCCTCACTCTTACAGAATTGCAGATTAATTATTCCCTCCTGAATTGCATCTTTGATGAAGTGAAACTTCCTTTTAATGTGCTTAGACCTCTGGTGGAACACATGGTTCTTTGACATGGCAATGGCAGATGTGTTGTCACACATCAAGGTAGTTGGCTCAATCTGTTACATCCCGGCCCGGGCCCTTACCATATCCCGGGCTCAACTTTGCCGTAGTACGATATTGTCCTCTTTGGGCCCCGACCACTCTCTCATGGTTTTGTTTATGGGAACTCACACGAGAACTTCTCAGTGGGTCACCCATCATGGGATTGCTCTCGCACGAACTTGCTTAACTTCGAAGTTCCGATGGAACCCGAAGCCAGTGAGCTCCCAAAAGGCCTCGTGCTAGGCAGAGATGGGAATATACATATAAGGTTTACAGGATCCTCACCTTTGGGCGATGTGGGATCTTACACAATCTGTTCTTTACTAAAATCATGCAACACAAATCTCAGCCATATGGCTTGAGTTGTAGCTTCAGAGGCACTCATATATTCAGCTTCTGCTGTTGAGAGTGCAACACTTTGTTGCTTCACTGAGGCCCAAAAAAATACACCACTGCCAAAGCTAAAAGCATAGCCAAAAGTAGATTTCATGTCATCCTCATCTCCACTCCAGTCACTGTCATAGAAACGTATGAGCAAGGCTGCATTTCCTTTCTTGCATTTGATTCCATAATCTATAGTCCCCTGCACATATCTTAGAATCCTCTTAGCAGTGCCAAGATGCTTGGTGGAAAGGCAATGCATATATCTAGCCAGCACATTGGCTAAGTACATGATGTCAGGTCTTGTTGCAGTCAAATAGAAGATGTTGCCAACAATTTTTCTATACAATTCTTCATCTGTAGGTTCACTGCCATCATCTTTCCTTAGCTTGTCAGTGGAAGGTAAGGGAATAGAGACAGACTTGCAGCTTTTCAATCCAAACTTATCAAGTAAACTCAATGCATATTTTTTTTGGTGGATAAAGATACTCTCTTCTTGTTGAATAACCCAAATTCCAAGAAAGTGATGTAACAGAATTAATCTGTCATCTCATACTTGCTCATCATGTCACATTTGAAATCTTCAATCATCTGTGGACAACTTCATGTGTAAACAATGTCATCCACATATATGGAGACAATCAATATTCCATGTCATTCCTTACACTTCACATATAGGGTAGCTTCACTAGGACTCTTTTCAAACCCACACTGCAGTAAATAAGTGTCAATGTTGTTATACCAAGCTTTGGGAGCTTGCTTCAGCCCATATAAGGCTTTCTTCAGTTTGTACACCTTGTGTTCCTCTCCCTTGACAATGTAACCATCAGGTTGGTCAATGTACACCTCTTCTTTAATAACCTCATTCAGAAAAATAGACTTCATATCTAACTGAAACAATTTCCACCTTTTCTGAGCTGTCAATGCAATGAGAGTCCTTATAGTGTCCAATCTAGCCACATGTGCAAAAGTCTCATTAAAATTAACTCCAGGCTTTTAAGTGTACCTTTTGGCAACTAATCTTGCCTTGTGTTTCTGTATAGTGCTATCCAGATTCAATTTAGTCTTGAAAATCCATTTTACTCCAACAATGGGTTTGTCACTTGGTCTGTTAACCAATTCACAGGTACCATTCTTCTCAATCATAGAGATCTCATCCTCCATTGCTTTCTTCCAAGCTTGATCTTGAGAAGCTTCATTATAGCTTTCAGGATCAATGACACCAAGTTTACACTAAGCAAACACCTCATTCAAATTTCTCCACTTCTTTGGTGTGTTGTCATATGTCTCAGTGAGTTGGATTTCACACTCTCCATTCACAGTTCTAGAAGCAGCATTGTGTACTTCAATGGCATTATCAACACATGTGCTTGGAGATTTCAACTCAGAGGCACAAATGTTAGATCCCTGACAGGCACCATTTTCAATCTCAGTTATACTCACACCTTTATTTGCAATTGAGTAGAGCAGAAAGATATGAACTGTCTCCATATTCTTCCAATTGAGCACAACATCTTCATCAAAGGTGACACTTCTGGAAACAATAATCTTGTTGCTTTTCAAATCAAACACCCTATAGCTCTTCTCTCTTGTCTCATATCCAACAAATACATCTTTCTGGCCAATTTCATCTAGTTTCTACCTTAGTTGAGTTGGAACATGGGTGTAGCACACAGAACAAAAATTTCTCAAGTATTTTACCCTTGGTTTTCTACCACTGAACTCTTCAAATGGAGTTTTGTTCTCCAACACCTTGGTATGACATCTATTCAACAAATATAAAGTTGTGTGAACGGCTTCACCCTAGAATTTGAATGGTAGTTTCTTTTCATAGAGCATGCTTCTTGCCATCTCTACAATGGTACGGTTCTTCCTCTCAACAATGCCATTTTGCTGGAGAGAATAAGCAACAGTTAGTTGCTTTTCAATACCAACATCTTCACGTAATTTCTCAAACTCCAGTGATGTGTACTCTCTTCCTCTGTCATTCTGAGTTTCTTTAACTTGTATCCAGTTTGTAGGTTAACCATGGCCTTGAACATTTTGAAGATTCTGAACACCTCAGACTTGCACATCAAGAAATAAACGCAGCACATTCTGAACTTATCATCAATAAAGGTCAGGAAATACCTGCTATCACCAAATGGGTCCACAAACATCTGAATGTACAAGCTAAAGTGGAAATGATGCCCTCAATTTCTGTTCCTTGTTAAAAGCTTCTCTGTGAGCATTTCTAATAGCACAACCTTCACACACTTGATTGTGGTATTTGAGGTAGGGTAAACCATACACCATGCACTTTTCCTACAGCATTCTTAAGTTGTCACAGTTCAAATGCCTAAATCTTCTATGCCATTTCCATGAACTGTCTTCAGTAGATGCCATATTTGCCATAATGTTATCCACATATTCAAATAGTAGAAGGAAACATCTATTCCCCTTCATTTGCACAGTAACAACATGATCTTGTAGTTATCTATCACCAAAGATACAGGCCATAAAGTTGCCAAATACAAACCAATAGCGATGTTCAACCATTTGACCTACACTGAGAAGGTTCTCATCTAAACCATGCACAATCATAACTTCTAGTATGAACCTTGTTCTTCTCTTAGTCTCCACTACTAGAGTTCCTTTGCCAATGGAATCAACTAGGTCTCATGTGCCTATTTTCACCTTGCAATTGTACATCTATCAATATTGATAAGTAGTGATTCAGTACTAGTCATGTGGTTACTACAACCACTGTCTAGTGTCTAGGTACCAAACTCCACTATTACCTTGCAAAGAGGCCTTATGGCAAGCATAAAATCTCATTGCATTATCCTGAACATGATTCAAATAGTTGGCAGCATGAGTTTTCTTTGGTTGATGGAAATCCTTCACCATCTGTCCAAATCTGTTGCAATTATGGAAATTGGGTTTCCCCTTAAACAACACTCTCCATAGTGAGCCTTATCATAGATCTTGCATTTTTGTTTACTACCATCAGTGATCTTACCATGTCTCTCAGGCTGGTGAGTTTTGTTTTCCCACTTCCTAGATTTAGACTTCCAATTTTTCTTTCCCTTGCTATGATTTCCTTGTACAAATGGTCTATTCTGTGTATTTGATGCAAGACTTATACTAGAGAAAACATGCTCTGACCTTGCAGTATCATCTGCATGTCTACTCAACCTAAGTTCATAGCTCTTAAGGGATCCAACCACTTCTTGCACAGTCACAATATTTAAATCAGAAGTTCTTTCAATCACAACATAGAGTGGATCATATTTACTAGACAGGCTAATCAAAACCTTTTGAACCTCTCTTTAGAGAGTTGGAATCTCACCATAAGATTTCATCTTATTAATTAGTTCAAATAGTCTAGTAAGATAGGCAGATAATGATTCATTTTCTTTCATTCTCATGTATTCAAACTCACAACGCAAACTTTGAAGTTTGACAAACCTCGCTTATTCATCGCCGTGAAATTCCTCTTGGAGTAGATCCCAGGCACCCTTGGCTGTCTCTTGATTCACAATCCGAGGGAAAATCTTTTTAGACACATCACTTTGAATCCCAGTGCTTTAGCACTTTTCATGAGCTAATCCTTCATGTGCGCATCAAACTTATCGTTGTCTTCTTCATCATTGTCCAATGAGAGAGAGCCATCATCCTTCTTTGTTTTTCCTCTTCCCTTCTTCTTCTTCGATTCTGGAGCAACAATTCCTTTGTTTACCAGTTTCCAAATTCCATATGATTTGAAAATGGTGACCATTCTCACTTTCCAAAATTCAAACTCTGCTCCATAAAAAATGGTAGCTCGTAAATCACTGCTTCCAGACCTAGCCATTGTAGCTTGAAACGGAATGAAATCGAGAGTTTTCTCTTTGGATTCTCTAGCAAAAGTTCACAGAAACCGACGCCCAGTCCGAAATCGAACCTAGGCTCTCGAAACCATGTTAGAATTTGTAAAAGTTTGGTAGTATATTTGCAGCAATTCAAAATAGAGAGGAAAAAATTGAAAGAAGGAATGAAAAGATGGACATAGTAATCAAAATTTTTCAAAGAAAGACAATGTGCTCTTCTGCGTGTGATTTCATTTCTTCACAACCGAACTACATGACCGTTAGAGAGGGAGAGAATCTAGGAGAGCCTATGAGCTCATCCAGCCCTTCATTACAAGAACCTATAAGATCTTGCCACTTGCTCACATCTGAGCCTAATACATTAGGATCAAATCCCAACCCTTGATTTCTAACAGCTCATTTTACACAATCTAACAACTTGATAAAATAAAGAAAATGACAGTTTAGACCTTAATCAGCTAACATTCCCTTCTAAGGTCTTAACTGAAATTACTCCAAGCTTGTCTCTCAAGGCACATAACTTGTCTTTAGCTAAAGCCTTGGTAAAAATATCTGCTAGTTGCTCCTCACACTTGCAGAATTGCAAATCAATTGTTCCTTCCTGAATTGCATCTCTGATGAAGTGAAACTTCCTTTTGATGTGCTTAGACCTTTGATGGAACACTGGATTCTTTGACATGACAATGGCAGATGTGTTGTCACACATCAAGGGAGTTGGTTCAATTTGTTATTCACCAAAGTCATGTAGCACAAATCTCAGCTATATGACTTGAGTTCAAGCTTCAGATGCACTCATATATTTAGCCTCTGCTATGGAGAGTGCAACACTTGGTTTCTTCACAGACGCCCAAGATAACCAGAAGTAGATTTCATGTCATCCTCATCTCCACTCCAGTCATTGTCACGGAAACCTATAAGCAAGGTTGTATTTCCCTTCTTGTACTTGATTCCATAATCCATAGTTCCCTACACATATCTTAGAATCCTCTTGGCAGTGCCAAGATGTTTAGTGGAAGGGCAATGCATATATTTGGCAAGTAAACAAGCTAAGTACATGATGTCAGGTCTTATTG
>JAOTRO020192067.1:0-10510 GCA_028566515.2 Pyracantha coccinea | reverse complement strand
CAATTCTAAAATGTTCCCCTTTTTCTCTGCTGCAGATCCACCCCACCTTTGCGGTTAAAGAAAACGACAACATACCAACAGGAAAGGAGTCCTTTCCAAAAGCTTTTTCATGAATGCACAATGCCTCTGGGCAAGCTGTTTTTCTTCTTCATCCTGTTCCAAATGGTGGTCTGTAACGATGAGGTGCAGGAACGAAGCTGCGGGGGTGTTTTAGGATATCAAAAGAAGTACAAGGGCAGTTTGGGAAGAAAAATTTGATTGCTGATGGTCCTTTCTTCCGAAATTCAATTACCATGTATTTCTTGATAATCGGATTCCAGGTATATACAAAATTGAATTTCCCATTTTGGGTGGACCCTATTTTTATTTTGATTCCCCACGTACAAGTAAATACATGAATCCTTTAGAAGGAATGCAATTCTGTTTCCACTGACCCATTCCCGTTACCTAAACCCCGCCATAAATCTCTATGGTCAAGAATGTTATCAAATTTAGTCTAAAAAGTAAGATTTCTGTTAAATGTCTGTTAAAAGTAGGGGTAAAACTGAATTCTCAGTTCCAATTGAGATTGAAAATAAATATTTTTTTGTATAAAACAAAAATAATACTTTAATTTTTTAAAGACAACCAAAAAAAAAAAAACCAACCCCCCAATTCACTCACGCCCAAATTCCCATCTCCTTCTGCTACTGGGACTTCAAATTTTGGGATTTCAACCAACCCCTCTTCCATTTCGGCAGAACCCATTGCCGCATTCTCAGAGTTTGGTGCTCTATCGGCGTTGGATTTGGTCTAACGTCTCCGTCTCCCTCCTCCTTATATGGGAGCTCAGCAGAGTTCTTGATCTCTTCCATGGAAGCTTCTTCGTGGACTTGGCAGCGGGATTTTTTGTTCTTTCTTAGTCCTTACCTTTTATACATTTGGTGCTTTTTGGGTTTTTGGTTTTTGATTATTTTGATTGCAAGCAGTTTGAGCATTATCCTACCAAATGTGCAGAACATTAGAAATAATACAGATTTTAATCAGTCAAATTTTGGGAAAAATCAAATCCTCGGCATAGCACTACAACAAAGCTCACTAAGCGTTCATTGCATAAACAGTATGAAGGAGATTGAAAAGGTTAATTTGTTTGCAGAATTGAATGCTGATTTGTATTCGGCGATTGTGCCATGAGCAGGGTGAGAAATATGAGAGAGGGAACCAAGGAGAGAGTGGAGAAAGAAAGAGAGAAGAGGAAAAGATTGAGAGAAGCGGCGACCATCGATGTTACCGGAGTTCACGTTGTCGATCGGTGAAAGATGTTGGGTGTAGTTTATCAGCAATGGAAGGATGGTTTTTTGGTTAGTGGATATGAAAATACAATTATATCCAACATTTAGCATATCTTTAACAGAAACTTTACTTCTGGACTAAACTTGATAACGGTGTTGACCACAAGCGTTTAATGCCTAACTTTTTTACTACAGGGGTGATCATGCAAATATCCTATGACCACGAGGATGATTATTCTAATTTGGCCTTTCTTTTTTTTTAGAAGAACTTTCCTTTAAACATGGACTAATTACAGATATTAGTACAAAACAAGACCCCAATACCAATACGGTTCATGCCAAACTAAAGATCAATGAGTGCCACGACGCCAGCCCCAACTCCACCAGGTTCATGAACACCCAAACCCTAAAAAAAGACAAAAATCCAAACGGGCCCTTAGGCTTTGTTTCCAGATAAACCCTAAACTTATAAAAATGCATTATAATGAGAAGAATACAATCTAGCTAATTTCTCTTCCTACTTTCTCTTTGGTCTCTTTTTATTTCATATTTTATTTTCAACACAACGAATGTCGATCGTGCTTTCTTATAATTTATTCATTCCATTTTTCCTAAGCAGAAGCTATGGAGTTAAAATTGGAATTTCTTTGGGCAAAACAACTTGTCTATCTAAAGCGACTCTTAGATTTTTGATAATTTGTTCAACGATAACACTAATTCTTGTTGGAGATTGTCATAAATCTTTACTGGCCAATAATATTCGTCATCTTTTACAATGCTTTGCAACTCACAACAAACACATATATCGGAAGGCAAATATGATTGCAAATACCTTTGGCTAATCAAGGTCAGGTGATGACTATAGTTAAATAGTTTCGATCAAGATCAGTTACGAAATATCATGATGGTATAAGGTGTGGTGTTGTATGCGTGTGTGAGAGACGGTAGCAAATATACTAGCACAAAAATCACTCATTTCTGAAATCATATTACAGTTGGATTAAGGTTTTATGGTTTCTTTGTAATTCATCGGTTTTCTTCACTACAAATAAATGATTCGAATCATTAAATACATCACGGAGTGGACTCTACAAAAATGCTTGTCAGAAGTTGTATAAAAAAAAAGCGGTACCACGAAGAGGGCCAGACCCGTTGCACTATCCATTTTAATTAAGTATAACAATTTTTATATTTCTGCGCTGTATCGGAGAAATAGGATCCTCATGGGATGAAGATTGCAGACGGTAATATATATACACACACGCAAATAGTTTTGTATTATAAAAGAGTATTACTCTGCGTATAATGCGAACAATACCAGTTTCTTTGAAACTCCATGGCATTGATAAAACATTAATTAAACACGAATGGTCCAATGTGATCCTATATTTTTGTTCAGATCTTGTCGTCTGGATGGAAGTTGGTCGTAATTGTCCATCTCCCATGATCTAGACGTTGCTGCTTCTTCTTCTTGTCTCGTTAGGGTGATGAAGGGAGATCATATTTTGTAGACTCCATTTAAATTATTTCTCTAATAAAAATTCGATTTTCCACGGAAGCTTATTGTCTTTATATATTGAGAGTGACTTATATTTTCATAAATTTGACCCACGGTTAACACTAATCCTCCTTCGAGATTATCATATATGTTTGCTGGCCAATATTCGATTGACGTCTTTTTCAAGGCTTTATTAATATTCACAACCTTCAAGATATATATGGTGAGACAAATATTGTTGTATGTGCTTTTGTGGTCTTGAAATTATTTTACGATAATAAGCATTCAAATGGTGCACTCTTGTATTTTATTTTTTCCAATTAACAAGAAATCATCTCGCTTTATTGACCCTACTTACAAAATTCGATTAGTGGTTTTCACTAGCTCAAAGATTAAGGGTCCGTTGGAAAATACATTTTTAGGAATCACTTCTTTAGTAACAATGCTTTCATTAGAAGCACTAAGATATTTTTAATAAAAAATGCAAGTGTTTCTTGGAAAAGACTTGAAGTGTTTCTTGAAAGAAACACATAACTAGCTAGTGTCTTTTTGAACTCGAAAGCACTTTTAATTTTTTAACCAAACATGATTAGAATTTAGAATAGCTTTTGGTGATGTAAAAGCGGTTTTAATTATTTCAAAAATACTAATAGACATACCGTATATTTCACTTACTAGTAAGTGGGATGTTTAAGGTTCGACTCACTTAGATCATGAGTTTGATACCTAACTATAGTTAACCCATTTTGTTGTTTAGGCAAAACCCCTATCTCAATATATCGTTTGTGTATACAGTGATATTCTAAAAGGGGGAGAGAATTGGGCTTAGGTCATATCAAACTCAACACAAATATAATAGGTTGTTACCATCTATTTTAGTTGAACTTGAGAAGTGAAAAAAAGATACCGTAGACCATAAGACTAGTTGGTAATATCGTTGTATAATAATTTTGGAAAATACTTGAAAGTATATATTTTCTCACACGGAAAATACTATATTTTAATAGTTTTGGATCAGATTAATTTAAAAAAAAATATATCAACATGGTATAAGGTGTTGTGTCGTGTGCGTGTGTGAGAGAGGGGAGCAAATACTAGCAGATATTTAAGTTTTTTGTTACAGTTTTACTTGCATATATTTATGCATGGCACTCTTGACAGAAAGAGAACTCTTATACTATGTTTTTGTTTTCTTTTGTTATAGTGGGTCGTTTCAACTGCTTATGGAAAAAAATAGCTAGATTTAACTATGGACACGATTAAGTCTTTAATTATAATTTAAATTTAGGTTTAATTTTAAAATTGATATATATAATTAGATGTCAAGCATCCCAGCACCCCATTTTTGAATTTGGTTGTGTCGTAGTTAATAAGTTATTAATTCTTTAATTACGTGTGAATCTTTCTTAGTCCTTGGCCTTAAAATATGACACCAATTATTTTGTACAAGATTTTGGGTGAAAAGGCAGAAGGCTACAATTTATGGTTTCACATGGTCCAATTCATTGTTCATGTCACTTGCCGTCGTTAGTCACTTAACAGCTAAGCTTAAACAGCTTATTCTACTATAATTTCTTTTTCTGGTCACAACTTATTATTTTGTCAATACTCCTCGTCAATATGGCTTTCGGTCCCATGTATGAATAACACTATTTTAAAAATTCTCGCCTAGGCGCTAGGAGGCTGATCACCACCCTAACTAATGCTTAGGCATTTGAAAATTAAGAAAGGGCACTTAGATCAACTGAGGCGCCCGCCTATGCACCTGTATAGGTTGCGACTCACTTAGACAGAAAATATATAACTTTCAATTTGCATTTAATTTTTTCAATAAATTGTAAGAGACTTGTTGAATACTTAAATGAGTATACACTATATGCTTGTTCCCCATGTTTTCATTATGTTCTAATACTTCATAATACATATGTCATTCTATTTTGCAGTTTATGATTAAATTATATATATTTTAAGTATAAACATACACTTATTTACACGAAATATAATTGATTTACTTAAATCCGCCTAGGCGCCCGCCTAGACCCCCCTTAGCGCCTAGGCGCTAGGCCCTAGCCCGCCGCACGATTAGCGCTTAGCATCTTTTAGAACCTTGATGAATAATATACATAATCAACGCTAAGAACTCTCAAGTAAAATATATATATATATATATAAGAAAAATATAGGTTTTGACTGTTGTTAAGTTATTCTTCTCTCAATGGAGTTAAGAAAATGGACAAAGATGGTTCGACAGAGAAACCTTAAGCCCTTAATTCAAAAGTCATATAGTTTCAAATTTGTGTGATTTTTGGTAGATATGATCTTTGAGGGAAGACCAAAAAGATACACGATTTGGATCATTGAAATACATTACAAAGTGGGTCCCCATATATATAGTGGTGGATCCGTGACACCTTTTTTTTACACAATTTTTTACATGAGCTTTTTGGGGTCCATTCCTTAATGTATTTTAACTATCCGGACTGTTTGTCTTTTAGAACATCATTAATAAGTCATCCCTGCAAAAATTAGATAAATACAAAACTATTAAGTAGTGAAGGAAATTGATGAATACGATTCTACAAAGAAACCCTAAATCCTTAATCCAATAGTCATATGGTTTTGAATATGGTTCGGATTTGGGTGATTTTTAGTAGACATACTAAAACTATTTGTTTGACTCACATCAACACTCCCGCTCAAGTTGGTGCATAGATATCTCCTAAGTTTAATGTGTCAAGTTACTCATGAAACACTTTAGTACAAACTCAATGGGTTCGAACATTTGTCAACTGCTCTTCCATCCTCAAGAATGAAATGTTCTCTGACTGAATATCCAGCTTGTCCTTGATAAAATGTCGATCCACCTCAACTTGTTTAGTCTGATCATATTGTACTAGATTATTAGTTATCTCTCATGCTGCTTGATTATCACAAAATAAAAAGTATAGGCTCATTGGGCTTAAATAATATCTTCGTGAGTAAAATCTGAAGCCACAAGAGTTCACATATACGGCTGGCAGCTACGAATGCAACTCCTAGCTCAGTTTCTGGGAGATTGGCTTGTTCTAAGCGTTTGTGAGCTTTTCCTTTGTTCTGCTTCCTTCTTTCCAGGAACCAATCCGAGTAGCCATGGATTTCAAAACACGTTTCTTTTGGGTGACGGGTTCCATTGCAATGACTGCACTGAAGCTTATCCTTCTCAGCTTCATCCAAATCCCCCAGGGAACATGGAGTTCCTATTGAAAGAAACTTGATGACCATAGCCATTGATGGCTACTACAAGCATTTTTGTCGCCAAGCATGGCAATTTGTCATAGTGCCTTCACACTGAATGGTATTGAAGCACTCTTTAATCCCTAGGATTGGCTTCATCCATAGAAGACTGCTCCGAATTGGATCGAACACATCATCGAGTTCTGCGAGAAAATCAAACACACGATTTTTTTGGAGATCGTCTTTCCGAGTCTTCAAATCAACGGCACAGACTACCTTAAATGGACGTCTTTTAACCATATCTTGCCACACATTTTTCAACTCTACGTAGTAGAGATTTACTAGGCGCATATTATGCTTTGTCCTCGTTGCGTTGCATCACAACTCATAGTACTGAGATTCATCAACCCCGTCATGGAACATTTGGGTAACATTTATCCCAAATGTCTTTGGCTGTTGGCAATTCAATGAAGAACCCAAGCAGATGTGACTCTATGGTCTTCAACAACTAACCTCGTACAATTGTGTCCTCAATAAGCCAGCATCCGTTTCATCAACCACCGGGGTCTGTCCATTCATTTGTTTAAGTTTGTTCAAGCCTGCAACATGGACCCCCATCATCCTCGACCAGACCTTGTAGTTTGTATCATTCAACTTGAACCCAAAAGGCAAGCCATGGATGTTGGAAGACTCGGTTGAGCAGATGTCTGACCCATGATCGGGTTAACAACCTTTTCCTCAGCCATTGTAGCAGCGGATTTGAGATTTAGAATTTAGTTTCCAGGTTGGAGTCTTTTGTCTCCAGACTAGGGTTTTGATTTTAAGGTTTGAAGATAACAACAACTTCACATCCACGACTAGGGTTTGGAAGAAGAGACAGGTCGAAACCTGCTCTCATACTGCGACAAATTTGATTTTGAATCTTGTTATGTTATACAAGGCTACACTTATGGTACAAGAGACAATTAAAGAATCCTATTACTTACTAAAACAAATCTGTTAACTGGCGCTAACAATATACGTGTATATTTATATAAAAAGAATTGTAGCAATGTCCCCTCAACTTTAACCCAATTGAAGTAATCGTCCCACAAAAATTTATGATCATTAGTCCCTTAACTCATCAAAACGTGCATCTATGGTCATTTTCGTCAACTCCATCAAAAGTTCTTGTCAAATGAGTCATGTTGGAAGGACCATTTGTACAATTGGGTTAAAGTGAAAGGATTATTGCTCCAATTGGGTTAAAGTAATTGATGGACCATTTCTCCAATTGGGTTACAGTTGATGGATCATTGCTACAATTTTTCTCATTTGATTTTCTATATTTGCCCCTTGTTTTAGCCTCACATGTGTGGAACCTGACTCATTTTGACGAAAGTTCTAACAAAGTTGATGAAAATGACCATAGTTGCACACTTTGATGAGTTAAGAGACTAATTGTTATGGATTTTTAGTTAAGGGACCATTACCCCAATTAAGTTAAAATTAAGGGAATGGACCATTGCTACAATTTCCTCATTTATATATATCATTTTTCATTTGATACTTTTCTTTCTAGTTAGTATACCAGTTATATGCATTTTGCAAGGAAAATAAATCATGCGATTAAGACTGAAGATTAATTAAAACACTTCTGGGCATTGTGACAACTTTGGGGTGAATCATGAATCAACGTTTTGCATGATAAATAAAACATTAATTAAAGTATGAATGACAAGGAAAGAAAGAAATTCAGACATATAGGCCTCATTTGACATAAATGATTGAATTGGAATGAATAAGTTACCATTCTTACCTCCTCGTTTTAAGCTTTAACTTCTCGTTTTACGTTAGCAGATTTACAGGTCAAGGCCGGATAATTCTATGGCATCTACAAATAATTATTTGCATGTATAATGTAACAAAATGTTCATGGTGTAACAATCATCTTTAGTGCAGTGTAATAAACAATACCATTCTATAAGGTCATTTCTAATGGAGATGGCTAAGAAGTCGTAGACCATTCTTTAGCCGATTTGTTAAAAAAAAGAAAAAAAACTCAACTCCACTGGAGAGCTGAGTCAAAAACAAGTGGAACCCCCAAAGCCAAATAATAGCCTTTTAGTTATCAGGCTGGCTACTTCCAGCTCCCCCCATCAACCCATTTGTTGAGGCCCAACCTACCACCTCCAGCTCGCTAACTTTAGTAGCAATAGTTTGCTGACGTTAGCTAGCTGATGGATTTTTTTATTTTTTTAGATAAAATTAAAAAAAATTAATATTCTATTTTTTTCCCTATAAGTGCCTATGACATTTCTACACTATTTCTCACTTTTTTTTTTCACCCTTACATACTATCTTACCTCCTTTTATTCTAATTTTTCAATTCTATTAACCTCAAACACTCTTTTCATACACATTCCTCTCTTAATGTCTAAGTTGTTAACATACAAGTAATATTAAAATATTTAATAAAATATGTAACAATACCATTAAGTTAAAGAACAATAATAAATTATTGAGGGGCTATGTTTAGCCCCTTTTGGTGGGAGATGGTATATTAATATAGTTTGGCACTGTTCATTTAAAATAATTTTTTGTAGGACTATAATTCTGGACGGAGCTATACTTAGCCCTTTTGGTTGGAGATGGCCTACCCTTACCATTATTACGTGACGTAGACAATAAACTTTAATTACTTTGATGTAATTTTATCAAAACAAAGGCTGCCATAGCTTTTCCCTAATATCATTCAAGGTGATTTGGTTGAAAAATGATAATCAATTTTCCATACATTAATTGAAAGTATGCATGACTTTTTTTGTAGGGAGGTTAGTTGAACACCTGAATTTCGGTGAATCTTACTGGATGACTCAGGTGCTACCCTTTTAAAGGTTGGAGTGTCTTTCATACATGCCCTTAAACTGCTTGATAAAATGCTTCAAAAACGAGTTGCCACTCTTTCCTCTTTTTTTTTTAAATCAACTTGGGCATTATTTTTGCTATGCGTTCAAGTAATGAATTTTCTCAATTGAAAGGAATTAGAAGTCTTGCAATAAAAAAAGTGGTGAAGACGGGGAGAACATAGTATATAATCATGTGTATTTGCTAATTACATTGGCTTGATTTTACCGGTTGCTACTGCTTCATTGGAGATAGCCTTTTCCCCTATGAATATTGTGAAAAGCCCATTGTGTAACCGAATAGAAGATCAATGGTTGAGTGATAACAATCTATACTAAGAGCAATGTTTTTTTCTTCTATTGAAAATAAAACTATATTAATGCAGCGTTTTCCAAATATGAAAACGTGTCGTGGACCATTGTAAGTTGTATTGTTATTTGTCCTATAAATTATGATTGCTAGAACTTGGTTTAATTTGTAAGGTAATTGTTTTATGTCTAACAAATGTTTATGAACTTTTACATGTGACCTTCAAAATAATTGCCAATTAACTTTGCAGTGAAATCTCAACTTCTTCAAGCACAATGAAAGAGCACTGTATTACTTAAATCTAAATGATTCCATCAGTTTATTTACGGAACACTTTCCTCCTGGCCCTTGCAAATATTATATGGAGGACAAATTGACTTGCAACAAGAGAAATGGAAACTCAACGGAAATTGATCTCCATTATACAACTATACAATTTTTATCTATATATAAAGGGTCATCGCTTAGCCTGTATAACGTACCACCCAAAATTTCTTATTCAAATTCCACAGCAATAAGGAAAAAAAGAGGAGAGGGATTCATACTTGGTGAACATCTCATTCATATTTCGACTAAATTAGCTAGCCATTCCTTCTTCAGTGTGTGTGAGAGTATGCCTGGCGATATTGAAACCGGAGATTCCGAGCCTAGCCCTGCAGCTACTGCGCGAGGGAACCGGGGGACAGAAATAATAGAAGAAGCGCCCGAGGGTAGCAATACAGAAGGGCACACGGAGAATGGAAAAGAAGAAATTCCAAGAACAAGGGATGGGAACTCGGTGTCCATATACAAAGTTCCTGCCAGCCTCACCAAAATCAGTCCGAAAGCCACTGAGCCTGAAATGGTCTTCATTGGGCCATGGCACCGCAACAAGAGAAGCCAATTGGAATTTGAGAGCACCAAGCGTTTGTATCTAGCTGCCTTCCTTCATCGAACAAAGCGTAACAAAAAAGACTACTTGGAAGCCATGAGAGCGATTGATGAAAGCACAAGAAGTTGCTACTCCAAATATCATCATCGTAAGTTCTTCTCCAAGTTGAAGGGAGATGAATTTTTTGAAATGATGGTGCTTGATGGGTGCTTTATCATTGAGCTTTTTCATCGTATGAATACGGAAGATCCCATGGAGGATAACGATCCCATCTTAAGCAGGCCATGGTTGATTCCAATTGTCACTAGGGACCTCCTCAAGCTTGAAAATCAAATCCCTTTCTCCGTCCTCCAAAAATTACACTTTGTCTCCACGAATCAACTTCAAGAGAAAGAAAAGGGCTATTCTCTAGTCCTTCTTGCGCTGAATTTGTTCAATAATTCGTTGCATCGACCTATTGAC
>JAOTRO020192056.1:0-18279 GCA_028566515.2 Pyracantha coccinea | reverse complement strand
TTACTACAAGTCCATCCAATACGTATAAATATGGTGTACCTAATTTGCATTTTATCATTATTTTAGTATCTATACAAGTATAGTTTTTTTTGTTTTAGTTGTAAATAGACACTTATTTACAAGATATGTATTTTTGTAATATACATTGGAATATACTAATGATGATTATGTTTCAACCTATGTATTTTTGTAAACCTTTTACTATTAATGAGAACTCCTCTACTCCATGGACGTAGCCAAACTTAGGGTGAACCATGTATATCTTGTGTTTACTTCCCTATCTCTATCTCTTTACATATTATCCTCACTAGGTGACCGGAGCAACCGAGCGAAGGTCACAAACTTGACACTTTACGTTGTTCCAAAATCTCGTTGATTTTGTGTGGCAACCCATCACGTATTCCTCCACTCCAAACAAATAAACCAAGGAATCAATTCGGTTCATCTATTCTCCGACAACGCGTCGAGAAGATACATGCGGCGTTACACAACCCCGATAGGATTTTGTGATAATTATTTTTTTGACCTTGCCTTCAAATTTGGCAGCAAAGTGGAAAATGCAATCCATATAGGACTTTGACATCTCCTTGGGAACCAGAAAACCACCTTCTTTTGTCAAGACAATCCATGTAAAATTTTTGACATCTCCTTTGGAGATACTTTTACCTAAGGTCATAGATAGTAAAACGCTAGACGAGTATAGTGCGTATAAATACATACGGTACTTGATAGTTTTCTTAATACAAGTGTTTGTTTTATTCTAGTAAACTCTAATAGTCATAGTCTTATTGCGTAAGGAAAATCTGAATCTCTCTAGCATGCGAAAGATAACTCACATAAAGGATTTGTATTTACATATAAAAATAGATTGATCTTACAACGCTCAACGAAGCAAACATTTGTTGCTACATCTTCATGTCTCTCAAAAATACATATCTCTATGAAGCTAGTCATTAATGTGTTTTGTTAAGACGAGCAGTCCATTCGTATTCGGAGCGCATGTGATCTACCTTTAGAAACAAAGACTCCAACTATCATGCATGCCGATAAAACAAAAAGGAATGTTTTGTCAAAAAGGACAAGACTAAATTCATGTCTTCAATGTTTTTATTTTTGAAGTTCAAAAATTGTACTGACACGCATTGGCTTAATAACAAGTTAGTTAATCCAAGTTTATTGTAATCAGGGAGAGGCGTCGATCAGGGAAAGCATCTAAGATTATGCTATATTGGCCATATGAGAAATATATATATATTTTTTCCTTTAGACAATCCATGCATTTCATGAGTTATTATTGGAGAAGTTCTTTTTTTTTTTTTTTTTTTCCTTTAGACAATCCATTCATTTCATGAGTTATTATTGGAGAAGTTCTAATGAGACTATACATGAAAGACTTGTGGACATCCAAAGGGGATTGTTGTAACCGTGGATGACCAACTCTAATGATATTGATTCATCCATGCGAAAACACCAAAGCATGAATAGTGTAAAACATAAAAGCATGAGTCATAAAAGTACTAACAAAGTGGTGGATAATTCACAAACCACTAGTAAAGTCATTTTGTTTGTACTTCACAGCATCTAAATAAGTGTGGCGAGCTCATTTGTAAACACACCAATTCTCATCATCTCCATGAGAAAGCCAGAAGTTACGCCGAGGCTAAAGAGAAGAGAGAAAAATCGTGAGAGTTATTTTTGTACTTCTATTATTTCAAATAATGAAAAAAGCCACTATTGCTACCCACTGGACGCAAGGACATCGGCTGAACCTCGTAAATATTGTGCCTTATTTACTTTATACACCACTACACATATGTCATCTTTTGCACAACATTTATGAAGTTAAAGCCTCCAAATTTAAATGTGTACGAGTAAAAGAGAGAAACATTTCACGACGCTTGCTTGTGTGAGTAAAATCAAGAAACTGAAGAATAGCAGAAGGAACAGATGACACAATAATCAGAATCAAAATAAAACTCTGGATATACAAGACGGTAACCATTTAATAAAGTAATTTTCGCATATATTTGCATCCTGGTTTTCTACATGTGTCCACTACTTGACCAAGCTGATGAACGTCAAAAATAAAAAGTACAGACGCAAACCTTGGCCAGACTGCCAGATTTACACATTGTCCAAAAATAAATTCAGTGCTTCCTCGCTGCCCTGAGATTGTACTCGTGCTTTATGAGATTTACCCTAAGCAGCATCGACTTAACATCCCGATCAAACTCATTCCCTGTCTGTAGCACCCGTTGAAAAGTTGCATTCCTTTGATCCGCATGCCGTGCATAGAGGATTTTGTTGTGCGAGTCAATTCTAGCCTGAAGTGTTGTCATGAATTGGGTCAATAAAGAACAAAATACTAAACGTGAAAAACAAGAGACCCTCAAGTTTCACTTCAAACCCACCACCCCAAACCCTACCACAAAAACTGATTCTGATTCATCGTGCATCATCCCACAATTAACCGATTGCGTTCCAAACTCCATGACCAAAATACTACACATGAATAACAGAATCTGGAGTTTCACTTCACTTCAACCCCACCCTCCAAACCCTACCACAAATGCTGATTCATTGTGCATAATACCTCAATTAACCTATTGGGTTCCAACTCCGCGTGAGGTCAGGTAAAGGCCCACGCTCAAGTGAACCAATATATATGAGGTCCATTTGACAATTGGGTATGGAGTGAGTTACCAAGATTTTGTAACCTTACAAGCTAGGTGAATATCCCATATAAGTAGATACAGCAGATATCATTGAAAAGCACACCTGGACTTGGTTGTCAGTGATCAAAGCTTCAAGTTCTTTCTCCAGCCCTGCAACATCAGTTTTGAACGCGTTAGCCATCATGTTTAAATCTACCGACACAAAGGGGTGCGTATACTGGATGAGGGCCTTGTGGCGGATCTGGCCATAGAGTGTCTCAAGGTGATCGTGTAAATGGATGTCAAGCAGCAGATTTGCTTTGAGATTCCCAAGGTAATCCAGGCATGAAGCATAATGGCTATAAAAGAAGAGAAGATCAATGTTACTAAAACTGAATCTCTGAGCATCATCAGATAACAAGCAATCTACACTGCCAAGTGCCAACCGATAACGCCAATTGCACAAGCACCTTCAACTTTTCATATTCAATCCAAACAAGGAATTGGAAAACATTAACTCATTGCAACTGAAACTAAGAGTAAGCAATGTTTAATGCTATTGCAAAGTAATGTTTAATGTCACTTGATAACATTGTTTAAAAAGAACAACTAATATTAAGAACCTCATATGATTGAAACCTATAAATCTTTCAGACTATTTCTTAGTATAACTTCCCCCACCATATCCATTGTGCATGTCGAAGCACCATTGACAAATTTAACACACTGATAAAGCAAGTCAACAACTAAAAAGATCACATTACAATAGATTACCTTGTGTAAAAATCATTGATAAGCTCCCTGACTTCAGGTACCAACTCTAAAAAATTCCGGAAATTCAGGTTGTCTATAACTTTGTTCTGTCATATAAAATCACTTACTGAGAAAGAGTTTTGTACTTCTGAACAAAAAAACCCATAAGATCAGAGGGAGAGATAGTTGAAAGGAAAGAAAGAATACATGCCTTCAGTTCCATGCGGTCAAAAATTGCAAGTGCACAAAGCCCACCATATGTTGCTACATCTTGAGGAGCAATCACTTCATTGTAGTGATTTCCCAATTCAGGCCCGGTTTCCAAGAACTGTAATGTCACAATGAATGAGAATGATAAAAACATTAGATGTCTCACAAGGGCAACAGACAAGGAAAAGGCATAGACTACTACATTGACAAAACACTGCAGTTGATTGATTTTACAAGGTAATGGGGGTAATAACACTCTTCAAGTTGGATAGACACAAAATTTAGGGAACCAGGGACAATCTTAAAACTTAGAGACCAAGAAAAGTGAAATTAGCAATAATTAAAGACCAACTGTTTCCTTTGATTTTAAAGGCATAAGTTCAATATTATCTGAGTATCTGTCATATATTCTGCCCAACAAGAGCATATAGATTACAACTGAAATAAGATTACAACATGACAACATAGTGCAATTAAAGTGAGTTGTAAACAAATAATTACACTATGAAGGTTCTCATAAGGCACACTAAATATGATCCAGAAAATCAGATAAAAAACGAAAGATGTCATTATATACAGAGCATGTAAATGAAAAAGTTCATAGTGTGAAGTGTGAACACCAAATGCTGAGCATCCAAACACTCCCTCACGGTCTGCACTTATCTATATATATATATATATATAAAGATACACACACAAACACAGACATATCAAGTCATCATTAACTCATTCACATCCTCTTAGTTTGCAGTTGAAACAAATTTAGTGCATGAAATCATTGACTGTTAAATTGTTAATTGACCTTCTGAACATCTGTAAATCATATTAGCATACCAAGCATAACATGCCTAACCAAATAAAGGAAAAACACAGAGATCATAAACTCGCAAAGTACTTTATGTCAAAGCACAAAGCTACAAGATTTTATATCCATTTCAAATATATGAAAATGACAATACGATAAAAAATAAAAACAATAAGAAACATCCACCAAACCTTACGAGCAGCAAGTTTGTACTTTTTAGATTCCAATTGAGCCAAGCCAGCAGCACAACGAAGTTTAGCAACGGTGACTGGGTCAAGGGCTTCTGGTATTTGTTCTGCTTTGGTAATATAGCTTGTGACATGAGTAAATTGACCCATCTCAATGCTGACCAAAGTTGAACTCATGCACATGTGAACAATATGCTTTGATGTAGTGCAATAATCACGAGTCCGAACATAATTTTTAAAAGCATCCCCAAGTTGACCATGAGCATAATAAAAATCTCCAAAATCATTGTAACCCATTCTTATGCTTTCTTTGATCAGGTTTGTCTGCACAAAAGCATTTGAAGGAAGAATGAGAGAGATCATGGTATGAGATAATGGGAGCCAAAGAAGATTCAATCACATATATTGCACTTATTTCACCATTTATGAACATGAGCAAGGAAACATAACAACCCTCAGAGAAAGAAATCCCAAATATACGTTTTTTCCCACCATTAGAGATAGCAGAACCCTAATCATTGCATACGAGAACTGATTAGAGCCCAATAAGAAGTATACAAAAAAGAAGTTCTAAGAGGATAAACAGTTGAAAAACATGCAACACATATAAGTCAAATATGTCTGAAAAAATCTGTCATGCATTAACCAATGACAATGTTGCACTTGGAAACCTCCATTTTGAGCCCAAAGTTGATTATTACCCGACAGATTCACTAGGTTGACGAGAATAATGACCACTGTCCATTTCAATTAACCAATCATCAAAACCCCATAATCATTTACTTGCACAAAACTGTAGTCCACGATCTCCTTTACCTTTCCTATACCCAAAACAAATGAAATCTATTCTGTCCCTTTAACATCTTTTCACTCATCCACCAAAGCATCTGAAAGCAAGCTAAAGTTGAGGGGTGAACAAGGTTGTTTGCTTACTACCCAATACTGCCTAAAATACAAACCAAGGGACCATCACTACCCTGTATCCTGAATACATCATCTCATCCGTAACCACATTCCTTCGTCAGGTGTCAAATGTGATGCTGTACCTGATTGTTTAAATCAGATCTCTATTTCGGTACAGCGAGAGGGAGTTTACTATGGTCATTGTATACATATCATACTCCGAAAACGATATACTATGACAAATGATATAATAAAACAGAGTCTTATTACAATAAACCCAGCAAACAGACTATAGGCACACCATATCAGTTATAACAACATGAACGAATGGAATTAGCTAGTTTTTCTATTTGGTGGATTTCTTTTCCGCTTGTTGTGATTCGTTCTATTGTTTTTATAAAATTCTATCGGTTTCTTCTCAAAACAAAAATATCAAATATATAACAACATGAACAATTAAATACAAATTACAAGAAACCCAGTAGATATCACCACAAAAACCCATATACTATTTAATCACATAAATCCTAGAAATTCCAGAGTCATAAAACTACGTACCCTGTAGGCATTGAGCTCGTTCTCGAGCTTCTCCTTCTTCTGCTCGGCCCTCCTATCCACCGCGTCGCACCAAGCCACGTCCATCCCATACTCGGGCCCCAATCGACCACCGATCTTCTGCACGACCTCTCTGTGCAACTGGGTGTTCTCCCCCTTCTTGATTTCGTCGTAGGCCATGCGGAGAGCCTCCAACTCCATGGGCTGGTTGCTTTGGCTCCTCTCGGCGATGAAAAGGAGGCGCATGATCTTGGTACGGCCGCTGTACAGGCTCGCGTAGGCCTCGATATCGAGTTGCTCGCTGCTGATGATCGGTAGGCTGCGCTTCTCGTCGTCGCCGTCGACGCCGTTGGCGTAGATCTCGTCGTCGATCATTTGTCCCGATGTCTCGTCATCGCTTTCCATTTGGGGAAAGTTTGAAACCCTAGGGCAGAAATTTGGGGGGAATTTTTGGGCACGTTCTACGGGCAGTGCTACAGTGCTGCTCCCTTCTCTCCCTCCCTCTTCACTCTTCCTCTTCGCTTTCTACTTCTTAGGAGAACGAAACGAATCGTGGGCCGACTGGACTGTTCCTTTTCCTGGGCTTTCGGATTGGGCGGGCTTTTGTTTAAGGCTTTCGAGCCCTTGCACCCTAAAAAGTGTATCATGCTACATTTACCATATATTTGTATCATGATTCTAATAGAGATAGGATCTTTCAACACGTGTGCATCTTATATCTATTACAGAGATGATACAAATATGTGTAAGAGTAACATTTTTGCCCTAAAAATCTAATCAATATCTGCATCTTAATTTTCAAAAATGTTATTCTTATCACATTTGTATCACTTCTCTAATAGAAATGGGACCCATATGTGTTGGTGTACAAATGTGTTATAAAATGTGATAAGTATAGCATTACTCATTAATTTTAAAGTAACCCTCAAGTATCGTGAAATTCCAACTTTCATATATAAAGCTTTTTCGTCTTACTTTTAATAACTTTTTTATTTTTTCATTTTTTTTAGTAAAACTTTTATTATTTCAGTTTTTCATCTTTTATTGTGTCCCTCTCCTACTGCTTCTCGATCTTTCCCACCTCTTACCCAAGAGTGACCGCTAAAATTAAATTATTCAAGAAGAACAAGTGACTCTGGTTCTCCATAATTTGGACGCATGTCACGTGACCGGACAATCATTGTGTTTTGCTTAAAGACGCGTGTCCCTGGTGAAAAGGGCGCGCAAAAGCCGTCGGTTTGTTCCTTTGCCCCTTCTCCTCATTTCTTTACACACACACATTCTGCACTACTCCCAATAACATCCAACATTGGATTCCAGAAATCTCTCTCTCTCTCCCTGCAACTTCTCCCTGAAGTAAAGCGGCAATGGCGAGTCCAACTCAGGACATGATCGACACGTACATGAGCATCACCGGCGCGTCTCACTCACTCGCGCTTCGAAAGCTGGAGGTTCGATTCTCTCTCTCTCGCTCTCTCTTTTAATTTTCTGTTACTTAGCATATTGTCGAGTCGCTGTGCAAACTTTCACTGCGTTCTTTGAATGTTTGTTTCGTAAGATTATTATTAGTTTTTGTTTTTATTTTTTTCAAAATTAGCAAAAACGGTGCCGCTTTTCTGCCTAGGGTTTCTTGATCCATTCTCTTTAGTGCAAGATTGTGCATTTTCTTGATCTCTTGATGAAATGTAGGTAGTCATGCTTAAGTTGTTGAATTCCAAGTTTATATGCTATTTATTTCCCCTTTTTTCTTAGTAGAAAGCTTGTGCAGTTTCTTGAATTCTTGGTAAAATGTTGTATCATGCATAAGTTCTTGAATTCAGGATCGTTCGTTATTTCCGGTTAGACGTCTAAGATTTGGTACTTGTTTCTGCAAATTAAAAAGGTTTAGTGCGCAATGTTAAGGGAGATGCACAAGTATTCGTCGATTATGAAGAATAGAGCCTTCATGGATTGGATTCTTAGCTGAATTTGCTCTCTGTCTGGCTGGCATTGCAGCATTGATGAGCTACTCTAATCTTCGTCTTCTAGGATAACTCGTGTGTTGAGCGTGTAAGAGTCTTCGTGCTTTATTTTTGAATCTATGGTTTGAAAAATCTAGTCCTCAGCACCATAAGTTTATCAGTTAGTCATACCTCAGGCCTTTTACACCAAGTGCTACCGCTAAGGCTTTGGTGGCCTTGGTTGTGAGGTTGGAAGCTGAGCCGAGGTGGGATTAGTTCATTAGGATTGATTGAATGTGGATTGTCTGTTGTCACCGTGCTATCCTGCTCAAAAGCGGTATTTAAATTTTTTGCACCCTGTAATGTGAATTGTATTTTCTTTATGTTGGACTTCTATGTTTTCTGAGTTGTCTGGTGCATCTTTGCTGGTAAACAGGAATACGGAGGAAATCTCAGTGAAGCCGTGAATGCACATTTTGGGGGAGGATATGGAGACTTGTATTGCGTCTTGATTTCATCTTACTCCTCGTTATCTTCGTGCTGAACTTAGTAGTACATTTTAACATTCTACACTAGTGTTTCTTCACTATTTGATAATTGTTTTACTTCTGTTCTTCCGGCTGCAGTACAAATCCGGGGTCGGCTGCCAACCCCCAGTACAATTTCTCTCATATGGATGGTCAGAATCAAGTTGCACCACATGCTTACCCGCAATACAATAGTATGAGTGCTCAGAATCAAGTTGCACCACAAGGACTTGGACCACTTCTCTCTGCTGCTAGGAGTTTCAGGCCCTCGTTACTATTTGATCCTAATTACAGTAGAGATCTCTTTAATCGAATCACTGGTCGTGTACCATTAATTTCACGGCCAGGAGCTGTGCCTGGGGTTCCTGTGGAGTTTAACAGAGGGAATGATCAGCCTCATCTCTCGGGACAGAGGCCTCCCATTCAGGACATGACAGGAAATCTACATGGAAATGATGTGGAGGAGGAAATGATTCGAGCTGCTATTGAGGCTTCAAAACAAGACGCTCAAACGGCTTATCTTCTGAATATGCAAAGCAGGGCTCAAAATGTATGCTACTGCCAATTTAACTATTCAGGCTTAAGTTTTGTTGTTATTAAGTTATGACTTGTCAGATTTTTTCATGCAGGTGTCTCCTGTTAATGGGCTTCCAGATAATCAAATTCACCTAGATAACAATGATTTTGATCGTGCAGTTTCACTGTCCCTGAAGGTTCCTAATCTTGAATGCTTTGCTTTGTTTTGGGGGGGTTGCTTCCATATCTTAGAGGGTATTGATCTATTTAAAATTGAATTGAGTTCAGACAGCAGAACGAGAGAAAGCGATGCGTGATCAACAAATGAAAGATAAGAATCAAGTACCAGGAACTTATAGTACATCAAAGGTATGGCCTCTACTTATGGTGTATATATATATATATATTAGTGTGCACATACAGTGAGAAATTTAAGGAAGAAAAAGACTTTTGAATAAGAATTGTATAGGAATTTTCATTCAGACAATTTCACTACAGGTTATATGCTATGGGAATGGAAATTGTAGGCTTTTGCGCCATACGCGTTAGAACCTTTCGCAGAAATTGTTTCAGATAAATTTTAGGCAGTTTTTCTGGCCAGAAATGTGATTAGTATTCTTGCCTAACTTCTGAGCATTATACATTCTAAATCGTAAATAGAAATCTCATATTCTTCCCATTCTGAAGGAAAAGGTTTTGTTTCTTCTAAAATGGTTGTTCCTAATTTATAGTGGGGAGCCTCAATGCACCAAGATGGAGATGGAACTGTAGAAAGAAAACAAGCGAGTCAAGAGTTGAAGCATGATGCTGGTAACAATCTTCAGCAGGGTAACCTTGCCATTAATTCTGAAGAGGTATCATTTTCTTGTTCTAAATGTTTTTTATTTAGCCCATTTAAAGAACATGGACTGCTATACTAATGCAATTGTTTACATATCCTTGTAGTTAGGCGGCATTTCTTCCAAAGAGTTTGAGGAAGCTATACTGCTTGAGAATGCACTTTTTGGTGAATCCTCATATGCACCTAATTTTCCGAGTGGTCCAAGTAGAAATTTGGATCCTTATTTGCAGCCTGTTCATGGCCCTTCATCATCTGCTCTAAATGCAAGACAATTGCTTAGAGAACAACAGGTTTTAAAATCATTCTCGAAATCACTATCGTGAGTGTTGGTATTCCAGTTGTCCAACTCTTGACTGCTAGAAATATTGCTTGCAGGATTGTGAGTATCTCGCATCCCTCTTGGCTGATAAAGAAAAGGAAATGAATGGTGTTAATGAAGTTGGAACTTGTGACATAAAGGATGTCGGCTCTGACAACAAAAAGATTGATCCATTGGTATCTGTCAATATTGTTGAATTGTTTTATGCTATTGTTTACAATTGATTTTTGGATTCCACTTCTATGCATAAAACTTGATATTGTTTTCCTCAACTTTTAAGTGTTGCAAGAGATACTAGGAAACAAGTGTAATTCTTGATTGTCTAATTTGTTCCTGATGTCACATGTTGAAGTTTATTAGTGTAACTCTATAAAAATGGTTCTTTGACATTCATGTGTTTTTAGTGCTTCATGTAGTTCAGAACTCATGGTGGAATTATTGATCTGAAGAACCTGAGAGTTCGAATAAAGACAAATGTATAGTCAAAGACGCAGGCCGTTGACTTCACGACTGCATTTGATAAATAAAATGTGTAGTGCTGTCTGCATCTGCAGATACGAAGCTGTAAATTTTGTTGCACAGGCTTTGGTCATCTTGAATACGAGTATTCCTTTTTGTTGTTTGGTAGTTTTCAATGTGTTCCATGACTGTATCAAGGAAATAGAATTAGATTCCAGTGACTTCTATGACTGTCTTTGCACCCTCAATTTACACAGCTTTCCTCTTTCCCAATATTGTTTGGTAGTTTATCAGTCAATGAGGTTGAGGTTTATGATGGAATGATTACCATTTTGATCTTTCAATGGCATAATGTTATAATTCTTTTCCCTACAGTCTAATTGTCTCACTGATGGCAGGAACTCGAGAATAGGCTTGCTGCGAAAAGGGCTTCGCTTCCTTGTGAACCAGCAATAGATGATCAGAATGCTGTGACTCTTCTTGTAAGGATGCCAAATGGAACTCGCCTTAGTCGCCGCTTTAACAAGTCCGACAAGCTTCAGGTACAATTTAAAATCTTTACAAGTTTAAAAGAACGTCTCCTTGTCTCAACTGACCAGAAATCTTGTTCCATTTTAGGTTCTGTTTGACTTCATAGATGTTGGTAGAGAGGTGAAGCCTGGCACTTATAGAGTGGTAAACACTCCCCTTTTCTTTGGCTTTTTTTTTTTTTTTTTTAAAAACCAAATTGGATGAAATTCATAAAATAAAAAAGTAGGAACACTTTTAATTGGTTTTCAGATTGGGGCATTAGCAAACTGTTAAGGCATGGGCTGTTATATTCAGTTGCAGGATTCAATAACAGAATCATGGGCTTTTAAAATGGAATATTTGACCCCGAATGTGGTAATATAAGACGGGGACAATGCCCGTAGACTCTAAATCACATGCGGTGTTTAATTTCAGTAGACATGACATGGTTGGCATACCGTCCAGCAAAAGTTTTGTTGTTTTTCGTTATCTAAATAGGACGATGCTACACATCTACTTTCCTGCAGACATGACATGGTTGGCATTCCGGTTGAGGTTTTTCATTTCTGTGAACAGGTGAGGTCATATCCTCGGCGTGCTTTTACTGTTGGTGACAGCGTACTATCGTTGAGTGAACTTGGCTTGACGAATAAACAAGAAGCTCTGTTTCTGGAATTGATTTAGAGTACAGCTCTTCCTTCGAAGTTTTGTCTCTGATCGTAAAACTTGACACAAGATGAAAGGTATAGTCTCCGTCCACGGTTGATTCATTTTACTAGGGAGCTAAAGGGACATGGCCACGGGCCAGGTTTGGAACCTAGATCATGTCCTCGGAAGGTAGTGGACGTTTGAACTGGTTGATTGCTTCATTTTAAATATCGATGTGGCTCCATTAATGCTGTTAGTAATCCTTCTCAGGAGGTAATGTCTCAAACAAGCCATACCTCAAACCTTGTAAACCAAAGAAAAGTGACATGCATTCATCAGGATAATGTCGGTGTGTGTATAATTTACCTTCTCCTTGTTGCATGCCTTATGAGTTTATACATGTTCGATCTTATAGCATGCTTCCGTTGGTGAACTTCGATTACCGACACACGAGGATGTTTTTGTTGTAGAAAAATTGCATTAAAACTGCTTCTTTTGATTGGTATAGAATTCACAATCCAAGTTCCACTCCACAAATCTTGAGTGCATGGGAAAAAATCATTAAATTTCCAAATTATCGACATAAAAATTGGAATAATTTCAAGTAAAATAAAAAAGGGGAAAGCCCGAAAGGTAGAGGCCTATGAATTCGATTTGCTTTGTTCTTGATTTTCTTGGGCAGGAGCTGGGGCAGTCCAGTACTGCTTGACCGCCAACAAAAGCTTCTCTCTCACCCTTGGTCCGTTTTCATGGTCCACAATTCTGGCATCGTATTGCATTGCATCTAAGATGCTCTTGACTTTCACCAACGTGTCCACGTCCTCACGGAAGATTATACTGCCCTCTGGCCTTAAAATCCTATCCATTTCTAAAATAATATCTTCCGCTTCACATCTACAACACAAATTAATCATGTTCAAGTTAGTAATTTTAAATGCTTTTGATGATTGTTTAGGAATAGTTTATTCGTGCGACTAATCCAAGTATTGTTAGTGGAATGTTAGCATCAGTAGTTCGTGCATATTTCACGCATTGTGGGATTAAAAGCATCAATGAGACGCAATCACTCCATGTATCAAGAAAGTCTCTGCGCGTGAACGATTGGTGTTGAAATAATAGTTGAAATCATATTAAAGTAAACTAACTCAATGTTCAAGAGTGCAAGGCTGAGGAAGTCACCTGTCCTTGTAGAGGGTAAAAACTGAATCAGAGTGAATGAAGTCATAGGTTCTTGGGTAAGTAGACATAGCTTCACACCTGCCAAGTAACAAGTCATTAGCAGCACTAACAAAGCAATGCATATGGCAAACGGTATTTCGTACCATATCTCTAATTGACGCGGAACCCACTTGTATATATAGGTCTCATCTCGATTGGAGACGTGGTTCATACCGCGATTCGTAAATGTGGTTCAAATAGTTTTATCGTTATTGCATGGGCAAAGAGCATACCAATTCTGATAAGTTCCAATCAATCCTCGTTCATAAATGGCTCCAAGGGTGTTAACCTCAGCCTCAACAGGGACAACGTTCATAACCCACACAGGGTCATGAACAAGTACAGCTGCAAAGCCCCCCAAGTAAGCGTTCATATCGAGCAGATTCCGGTACCTCCCGGGCTCTGCCAACTGATAATCCACGGTCTTGTAATATTCTACTCTTTTCTTCCATAGCTCTGTGTTTTCTGTGAAGGTCTCAGCTGTGATTCCTGTCAAACTCCCACTGCTGATTCTTGGAGGGACTGTGTTTAGCCTCTCTGGCCATTTAGCCAATTGCCCTCCTGCAATTTCTTTTATGTTGTTCACTCCAGGAAGTGGGGTCAAACAATCCTCCATTTTCGTATACCTATAAAAAAGAAAGATGAAAGGATGTTGAGTAAAACTTAAACAAAAAATGATTAAAAAAACATTCGAGTAAAGAACAAAAAAGCAGCTACAAAACACAAGAGTATGGATGGTTCGACTTGGACAGTTCAACTACTCTACCAGCCTTTGCTATAAGGTTGGTTTTGGATCAATGCCATAGTGTACATTCTTTAACAGCTGGAAAACTTGTCTTAACTATACCGGGAACTCTACTGTGACGGTATCTTAAACTAATAACGTATTGCTACGTGGAAAAGTTAAATTGCGTTCTAGGTATGGAATATCACCAGAGACATGTTCGGTGTAGGTAAGTTCTAGTACTAGAGACACCAAATTTTAAGATATTAGCTGATGTATTAGTGTTTCATAAGCCCATTCTCGACCTTATTTGTTCAAAGCAAATAAGAAATAGTCACATTTATTGGTAACCAAAATTTAGTGTAGTAAGTTCATGTCCCTAGTATTATTGTTAGAGAGCACAAAAAGATAAAACAAAATTCTAATCCACTCAATAACCAAAAATCTACGAAAATCTAAAAGAAAAATTATTTCAGAAATTGCAGAGACAAGATAATTTAAGAAAGGAAAAGCACATTACCATGCAGTGTCAGGATCTGGACCTTGGCAGAAGGATGGTTTCTTGAAGAGCTTTCTGTTGACCTTACAGTGAACATGGTTAGTGGGTTTTTGCCAAATTGCAAGGTCACCCTTCTGCTTCAGTTTCTTCCAACACAAACTTTTTGCTACATTCTCGATCGTTGTCTGCTCAGCTTTAAGATCTTCAGCTGTTCTTTCCCATCCCTTCCAGTGATTCTCCCAGTTTATTGGTGGCCCGGAAAGAATCCAGTACCCACCGGGGCGTAAAACTCGATCAACTTCGATCAAGTAAAGTCCATCTGCATGATCAAAATCCTAAGTTAAACATCTTCATCTTCAAGCATCATATATAATAGGAGCAAAGAAAATGTTTTAACCTAAAGCTGATTAGGGTTTACAGCGAATTTACCATATTGGCCCCAGGGGATGAGGCATCGAGAGCAGTGAGCCATGTCAAAAGCTCTTGAGGGGTAAGGAAGTCTTTTGGAAGCAAGAATGCCAATCAATGCAGGAACTCCTCTTTCAAGAGCAAATTGAACTTGTGCTTCATGTGTGTCTCTTGGTGCAAATGACACTGTTAGAATGTCCCTGGACAAAAGGTAAGCTCCCCAACTTGCAACCTGAAAGGAAAATTATAAGAATAATCGTCACTCTAATTACACATGACAAATATCAGCATGAGAAAATCTTCATTTCAAGCGGTTACATATTCCATGGTTTTTGTCATTATTACATGACTGCACCACGAATATTGAATGTTAAAGAAATATGAACAGGTAACAGAATGAGCAATTGACTAGTCTAACTTATTTTCTCATAAAGGGAAGTGATTTTCATACAATTTTTTTGGGTCTCTTATACACCTTTTACCCTTGTTTCGTTATAGCAGCTGTATCAGTATAAAGAAGAGTCTGTGCGAAGCTAAATCAGGCATGTCAAAAGCACTTCCCTTTGTAAATAAACTTTCAATTAAATAAAAGTTATTGACAAAGAATTCTGTTGAACTGTTAGAGAGTGACTTGTACAAAATAACTAAGGAGACAGTTGGTATAACTGAGCAAGGTTGGAAAGTCTATCAACAAATATTATGTAAACATCTCTACATGTAATTTAGCATTAAAAGCAGATTAAGTAACTAACATTATGAATAAGTACAGAGCAAGATACATAGAATCGCTTTTCCCACAAGTCAATGCTAATTAATAGTAAAATAAACGTATCTTGTTCATCGATATCTTTTATGCACTTTGCTTCAGTGCCAAGGGTACATATATAAAAAAAGATTTTCAAATTACTTTCATTCATTGTCTAATTTCTACCAGACAATTGTTTTCCAAAAAATTTAGCATTGGCTGAAATGGATTTTTATTTTTATTTTTTAAAACGAACGATATTATCTGATGGGGAAAGGATGGGTTGGAATGTATATTTAACTGTATAACTTTTCACTACTTAATTAAGACAACATGGTTTTCAAAAACCATTTTCCAATTTGGTCTTTCCCAAAATAATGTAGAATAATCCTACCCACCACCCTGCCAACCCACATTTTTGCTAATTTCTTTCCATAATATCCTGCTAAACAGGAAATATATTTTTTGTTTAATTCTTAATTTTGATTTCTACAACTTACCTTTCTGGGGGTACACAAAGACAACTCAACCTTATATGCCTCTATTTAGACGATGAGAATAAATATTCTTAAAATTGTTCAAAAAAAAGAAGAAAAAACTGAGCTGCAACGTTCCCTTTTTTTTGAGTATTAAGTTCCTGCCCATAAAAGGTGGAAATTTCTGTAGTTTTCCTTAGGATTTCTCTTTCCTTGAATTACTCAAGTTACGCAAAAACAAAAGGAAACAAATAAAAAGAAAATTCCCTCATACCCTATCACCTTTAACACGCTTACTTTCTACTCAAACAATCCTCAATTTAAAAGAAAATAAAAACAGGCCAAAGCGTCACATATTGGCCGATTCGGCCATTCCGGCTGGCAGATCACAGTTCCGACAAATTATGCAGCATAAATACACCCATAATTCAAGCACCAATGGACTTATTCATGCAAAACGTTTTCTTGTCAGATAATCACAGCATATATTCAAAGAAAGAATGTCAAATACTCTACCCAAAATACAACTCATTATCGCTTCAATTGACAGTCTAACATCCATAACATTGTAAAAATGTCAGTACTCTTTGACGAAGAACCAACCTACCTACTCCTAACAAACATATGCATTTACACATGAACATTGCACCCATAGCCAAACTACCATTCACCAAACTCGTAACCATGCGTAACCATGATAGCTTTTCAAACCGAAATAATAAATAAAAAAAGTAAATAAAACTTGCTTACCCCGCAACCGGTATCGATGGCGGTCCGTATAGACCCATCTCTGAGATTAATCAGCTTTCCGATATCATCAATATACGCATCTGCACCGCGAGGAAACATGGTCCCGCCACCAGGGAATCTAAACCGATCCCCTTCGTAATGAACCCAATTCTGCATCTTCTTCTCCACGGTCAACTCCTTGTGCGGCACATTTGCATACCAAACCGAGTCTCGGCTCTCCGGCCACCGAAACGGCACCGTGTAGCCGTGAGGCGCCGGAATCCGACACTTCAGGAGCTCCTCCTTCTCCGGGCAATGCCTTTCCCTGTACACCAACCTCTCCCTGTCGAACTTAAGCGATCTCGTGACGTCCTCGCATGGGGTGTACTCGCTGTGCTTGGCATCGCAGGCCGGCAGGTGAGCCACACGCGCAGCCACAGGAGGTAGGGGGAGGTCCTCGGCGCGGTGGTGGGCGTTGAAGTCGAGAGTGATAGTTGTGTTTGTGGTGATTGGAGGACATGAGGCGACGGTGGAGACAGGTGTGTTAATTACGGCGCGGCTGGTTGAGTGCTGCCAAATTCCGACGAGGTAGCAGATCGTGCAGAGGACTGCGGCTACCGTCATGTAATAAAGGTTGGCTCTTTTGGGTTTCAGTGAAAAGTACTGTAGTGGACTTTGGAAAGCCATTGTTTAGAGAGAGAGAGAGAGTATAGAGGGTGTATATATATAGGGACAGAGGTTGATGATTTGAGTGAGAGGTTTTCAAGGTTGATATTATAAAAAATTTCTATACCTTTCCATTTGGAAGAGGCGAGTGAAATACAAGCGTGTATGTCGATAGAATATAGCCTTGTTAATGGTCGGCTGAAACTTAACTGGATCGGGTGTATATACCTGTCTGAATTTGAAACTGTTGACGCGAGAGCTTGCGGGAATCTAAATTACCAACAAAAATGTATATCTGCTTGTGTCTATCTCTCTACTACGCTTGTGTCTATCTCTCTACTACGATAACTTGGAATTGATTTGAAAAACATAGTTGGCTCTTGCACACGAGAGTGTTGGAATTTATTCAAAGAACGTGTGCAATGTGTGTGAATGTGTACTTACCACTTAAAATATTTCAAGGTAACAATGCCTTTACTACAAGTCCAATATTGGCTTCGGATGCTGTGCACCTTTTAATACACCCATTGTTTTCGGAACTTACCTTTCTTGGAATGTCCACTGAAATTTCTTTCTTTTTTTTTTCACTATAATTAATTCCTTATTAATAATTAAGATTTCACATCAAAATACGAGGAATTTTAATAAACGCACTAGAGATTATTTCTGAAAAAAATGATAAAAATTGGAAAACCAATTGGCTATTGAATTTGTATCATCACATTTTTTAGTGTTATTGTATTTATTGTGTTTGTCTATTTATTTGATTACAGTTACATGAATTTATTTATATTTGAATGCTCTTTCATATATGTAATTAATTATAGCCATTAATGAAAATGGCTTGAAAAGTTATAGTTTTAATAAAAAACCATGTTATAAGTTTTGTTTAATAAAAAATCATGTTATAAGTTTTAGTTTTAATAAAAAAATCATGTTATAAGTTTTGTTTAATAAAAAACCATGTTATAAGTTTTGTTTAATAA
>JAOTRO020192038.1:0-10512 GCA_028566515.2 Pyracantha coccinea | reverse complement strand
ATCCAAGCCAATTCTTCGACTTGGATTTGATCGTCAACGAATTTTGGTACTTCTTTGACATAGGCCACATTAAAGGAAGATCTCGGCCTTAATTCCAACGTCCCAAAGCCGTGTGTCTACACATTGGCTTGACTTCAAACTTAGGCTAGGGACCCCAAGGAGTTGTATAGTTACTTCTAAACGTCCAAAAAGCTTGTAACTCGAACAGAAAGTCACCGGAGAACTTACACCAGAGTTGGAGGTTCGAGTTGAAAAATCGGCTCGTAGAGATGAGAAGAGTATGATGGTGGTGATTTGAAGTCTGATCCGTGAGGTTTGATGATGGTTCTTAGTTGTTGCAAATAAAAGAGAGACACGACATGAGAGAGAAGGAGAAGAAGAGAGAAAGAGAGGGAGAGTTTCTGATTGGACAAGAGAGAAAGGGTGATTAGGTGAGAAAAGTGAGGAAAGAAAATGATTGGTTGGTGAGGTAAGGTCACCAATAAGGGACCAGTTTTTAAAGTGGGAAGAATTCAGATTTTGTAAAATTTAAAAGTAAACAAAATCTAGCTCACCTTATCAAAAACAGTGTTCCCAACACTAAATAATTAGCACACATGTGTACAATTTTACATGTTGTTAACGTATTTTAACTATGCGTAACTTCTTCGTTACAAATCCGATACGAGTCTAACTCGCTCTCGCGCATTCGTAACAACAAGTACTATTTAATTACGATAATATGAAAAATAAATTAAAAGCCGAATAACAACTTCCACGTCAGGTTCCACGTTGCCAATAAGTGCATAATCATCATTTTACACACTCGGAAAACGAAATTACATGAAAAATTAGGGACGGATCGTCGCATATATGATGCATGAAACATGCACGTACACCATGTTGTCGGTTAGTTCCCATTTTACGAAGCATTTTGTCTAACATCTTGCCCTCATGGCAACCTAGTTGATTAAGAACATCAAAGAAATAAGAATATCATAGACTTTTATGTAGATATGTCAATGAGTCTGAAGACGCCTATCTTGATGAATCATGATCAACAATTGATAGCAACGATCAAATTAAATATTTCCCAATAGTATAAATAAACCAACATAAGTTTATTGTCACACTATGTGTCATCAAATGACTTTTTAACCAAAATAGTCTTTGAAATTGGTATAATTCTTTACCTTAGTCCCTAATAATGAAAATCGATAGAAGTTGTCATTGAACTTGTCCACCGTAAATCATTTTGGTGATTTCATGAAAAATCTGTCAATATTCTCGTTTAAGTGGAAGAGTCAGTTTGGCCAAAAAACCCTTCAAAAAAGGTGGTCATATGGTCGTTCTTGTGACAATTTAACGAATATATTGACAGCTTTTTCATGAAATGACCAAAATGATTCATGATGGACAAACTCAGAGACCACTTCTATCGATTTTCATTGTGAAGAACCAAATTGTGAATCTATGTCAATCTCAAACAACCATATTGGTTAAAAAGCGGTCATCAAATACATATGAACATATTATATTGGCTGTCATCGTATGAACAATAAATAAACACGTAGATACCATACCAACTACATAATATTTATTTATACCATAACAAGTTAAAATTTTGAATTAAATAAGCGATTAATGCATGTTTTTATGATGGAAGAGAAGAGTGGTATTAATATAAATATATATTTGACAATTGTCTTTATGTTAATTATACTTCCGTCCTAATCCAATTCAAATATTCAGAAGAAAGTAGAAATTTGTAAGGAGTTGAGTTTCACTAAGTATTTGATTTCACGTCACCATCTTCAACTTCTAAACGCTAAACAACGACGTGCATTCATGTTATTTTTCATGCAATTTTTTTTTAATTTTTTTTTATACCTTTTCATGCAGAACTTTGAGTAATCATGAACATGCGTCCAAAACGAGAAGAAATTGTAGAAAGAGAAAACGAGCGTAAAATTATTACTTACATTGCATCCCATTAAGCAAACCGTAAGTCTTATCATGAAAATACGACTTAAACGAGAAAAAAAGTGCAAAAGGAGAAAACGAGTGTAAAATTACTATTTATTACAAATTTGTCGGGATATGAAATACTCGATACAATGAATTTCAAAGATGCAATCAAATTGTGCAAAGATAGCTATCGAACACGCTTTCTTAATCACATTGATTCTCCTATGGATATTGTCGTTAAAATAAGAATACAACAATAACAATAACAACCAGGCTTATCCCACTAAGTAAAATCAACCAGGCTTATCCCACCAAGTAAAATCGACATTTCTTTTAAGATTCATATTATAAGGATTCAACGTGAATGACGAAAAATAAGAATAATAGACAAAATTCTAATATACAGCTTAAACATATTACAAATAATATTATAGATAGAGTTTGCAAACGTTGGGTAGTGGGTACCAAGGACACTTGGACCCAAAGTAAATTAGTTAACACAAAATTCTAAATTAATAAAAAAAATGTTACAAATACTTGAAGTACAGTAATTTTATTTATTTTATTTATTTTTTAATTTTATTTATTTTTAAAATAAATTAAGAAGGATAACGATATTAATGTGTAATTAAGTGTATCTCATCTGGAATTTACTTATAAGTTCGTGCACCAAATTTTTTATTTTTTATTTGTAATTATTCAAAAGATAAAAAGTCCTAGAGAATCAAAACCTGAAACGATGGCGTATCGGATTTAAAGTCTCCGTGAACAGAAATCATGCACGTTTTTTCGTTAAAAGCACTTTACAAAAACACCCTTTCCGTACATAAATAATCCCCTAAAAAAGAATCAAAATTCGGTGAACCTTAAGGGGGACAAGCCCGAAAATTATATAAAATACAGGGGCATTTACGTGAATAAACCGCTATATAAATGTTACTCACCCAGACGTTTCTAGAAGCACAAAAGGGCGAGCGGAGCAGAGAAGTTTACGAATTTCCGTTATCCATCTTGTTCTCTCTCTCTCTCTCAATCTCTCGAAGATTTTTACCAAATTTTAGGGTTTTTCTGTGAATCTTCGAAAGTTTGAATCCGTCTCTTGAGAAAAGAACAATGGTTTCCGATGCGATTACCAGCGCCTCCGTCCATGCAGCCCCGATCAACGGCGGCAGGGATTTGGGGAAGAAGAAGAGGGTGAGATTTCAAATTTTAATTCCCTCTTTTTTTAGGTTTCTTGAGATTCTAGGTGCGAAAGTTTGTTTCTTGATTGATTTTTGACGATTTGATTGATTTATTTGGGGATTTTTCAGGCCAGGTCTGCCAAATTGAAGCAGTGCAAGCTCGATGTTCGTCGGGAGCAATGGCTTTCTCAAGGTGTGCATGCGATCTTATGATTTATACATTTAATTTGGTTTGTGATTGTATATGTCGTTAAATTTCGGAGATTTGTGGGTTTTCTGTAAAAATTTATTGTTTTTTGGCATTTGATTGATTGGATTTGGTGGGATTTAGGCGCTGTGAAGAACAAGGATTGCAAGGAGGAACTGAACGGCGTCGTTAAAGCGGGCAAAGAGCGGAATAACAACCGTTCATTTGGTAATCTGGAGATGAGGCCCAGAGGTGGACAGATTGACGGATCGATCCACCATCACCACCACCATGACAGCGATTTGGAGTCGAACAGTCCGACCAGTTTGACAAGTAGTGTCTTGGGCAGCAACTATTCCGAGACTACCTTTACTAGCAGCAGTAGTAGCAGTGGTGGCTGTTGCTCTGGTAATATCACAGAGGATGAGGAAGGTGGTGGTGACGATGGTTGCTTGGACGATTGGGAAGCGGTGGCTGACGCCTTAGCTGCGGATGAGAAGCGGAAAATCCCATGTCCAGAATCGCCCCCAGAGCATGATCCAATTGCTCAAATGGTTTCTCCTCAGGAAACGACTATTGGGTCTGATGGGGTTGAGAATTTGAACCCTCAGTGCGGCAGAGCTATCCCTAAAACTTGGGGGAATGGCCATGCTTGGAGGCCTGACGATGCTTTTCGGCCTCAGAGTCTGCCGAATTCGGCTAAGCAGCTTAGCTTGCCGAATTCAAACCGGAAACATTACAGTTGTGGTGGTGTTCCTTGGGCCTATAATGGTGTTGCCGTGCCATCCTCGTGTCCTATATGCTATGAAGATTTGGATTTCACGGACACGAGCTTTTTGCCTTGCTTGTGCGGATTCCGGCTCTGCCTTTTCTGCCACAATAGGATTCTGGAGGAGGACGGTCGCTGTCCCGGCTGCAGGAAGCCATACGAGCATGAGCCTGTTGAGGCAGAGACAAGTGTGCATGGAGGAAGTCTTACATTTCAGCTGCCTCGTTCTTGTAGCATGATCACAAGGTCCTAAGGAGAGCTTCTGCTTTTCGTGAGTTATGTATGCTGGTCTCTGGTTTTTCGTGTCCTGGGTTTTGTGTGTTTTACAGTCTTAGAATTTGATTTCACTAGTTAGATGTGGGTATATAGGGTTTTGAGCGCCCGGAATTGACCTGCTTCTATTTTGAGTTGGTTCTTATCTGTATGGTGCATTTGCTGATTCAGAGAACTCAGTGACTCAGTGTTCTTATGTGAATATATAAGGTGGTATAGAAATTCAATACATGAATCAATTATTCTCGGTATGCTATTTCTTTTAGTTTAATTTTTCCTAATTTAATTTTCATTTCTAATTAATGGTGTGGAAGGCATCCGTATCCCGGATGAGTTGTTCCTAATGGTTTAAATTCTATAGTTTCTTCATAATTGTACATCTCTATGGCTGGATTTGGATTCAAACACGAGGTCTCTTTCAGTAATCTCAGCTGTTAAGTCATTGTAATCTAGAAATTTCGGATCTTGTTTGTCGTCCATTAATATATTTGTTTAACTTCTGAGAACAATGTTATACACTTACCTGTTTATACTTCTAATGTAGGGGATCTTAGTCTTATAAGGTTATGGTGTGTAGAATTTTCATGCGGTGCTTCGTCTGGGTAAGATTTCTGTACATGGGCATCAGTCTTTTAAGGTTAACATGGATATTAGCAAACCCTAATCTACAATTATTTTGTGCTGGTAACATGTTTCATGTGAGAGAATAGGGTACAATTTCAAGAGGGAACCTAGGAGCTTCTCTTGCTTAGGACGGTGTTGGTACCATCATCGAGGGTGTTAACTCCTCTGCGAGGGCTATAAACCTTTTCAACTTCTATCTATGGATTAGTCAAATGTTCAAGGCATGAAGGTATTAGACTTATGTTGCATTTGATTTAGTACTAGTTATCTTTGTCTCTTTCGACAAAAAAATACAGAGGGTATCTTTTTATCCCTCAGGAACCTGGATATAATGACTCCGGTCGCTTGGATGTCCTTGTGCTTTTCATGTTCCTATCACTGTTCAACTTGACTGTATGCATGGATTCTGTGTTGTTTCTCAAGCAGCCTTACTGCCTTAGCAAGGAAATTAAACTCAAATGTTTCACTTGCATTTCTTCATATATGGAATGGTTTGTAACTTTGTATGCATCATTCTGCCTTCTGCGCATAACGAAACTATTCATCGCTTGATACTTACTGTTACGTTTTAGAATTCGTAATTCTTATGGTGATTAGTAGGATTTGCTTTATGTGTTTCTTCTCTTCGACTATGACCTTGATCGGTAATGTTGATGTTCTTTTGTGCACTCCCTCCATGTGTTGAAAACGCGTCGTAGCGAACTATACTGATCTCTCTTGTGCATGTACAGTAGGGAAGCCATTTATAAAAGCTCCCGACAGTCCAGCAAACTAATGTTATTTTGTGAGCCTTCTGGTTGTCTTAGACATGTTATTCGTTCGGAACATTTAATGTATTATCTGGAAGTGATTTGTAGCACACTCGAGCAAATTTAACGTGCCGGTGTAGGATGTATGATAAGATTGAATCCTGTTGTGCCGTTCTGTGTAGATCTACGTATGAACGGGTTGTGTCAAGTTCTATATTTCGCGTTTGATCTTGAAAACGAACAAATCCACGAAAAATCCAGGTTTTGCTGTTATTCTGTAAGGCTTACAGGAACTGGCATACATTTTGACATACACAATGAAAGACGACTCTACATCTTATTCTAGTTCCTACTTGTTGGAACCAAATTCGCACACCATCGTAGTGTTACGCTTGCACATTTCCTAAACCATTCACAAGTTGCGAAATTGTTTCTGTTTTTAGGTCAGCGGGGAGTTTGCTCCACCATTCCTCGAAGGTGGACGACTTGAGCAACACATCCTTACCGATCACCCCGTCCTGAATCCATTTCCCTACTTGCTCCTGAACTCTCAAAACTCTCTCCCTTTCCTCGTATACCGCCGCGAAGTTGCCGGAAAGCTTGTGTAACTCCTCCACATCTGCCCAGAAGCAAGACTCCCCGCATGAACCAGCTTGCAGTTTCTGTTCGTGCTCGAGCCATCTCTGCGTGCATTTGTGACGCCTTGGCCTGCCTTTCTTCATATAGGACCCGGTGTCTTCATCCTTCGAGTGCCTGTAGTAGTTAGCCACATCAAGAGGCTCGACAAGGCGGCGAAACCTAGTTCCAAGATTTATCCAATCTGTCGCAGCCTCGAGTTCATCTGGAAGGTCGTATCTTTTAAACATTTCAATGATCTCATCCCATATACCTGTTAGCTCAATCCTGCTCAAATTAGCTTCGAAATCTGTCTTGTTTTTATGAATTTTGAAGGCGTTGTAATATCCGACAGTGTGCTCGCATAAGGCCCGGTAGTCTTCAATTATTTTCAAATGTTTCGTGATCATCTCCATTTTTGAACCAACTTTCCCCTGGTTTCTTCGTTTTTGCTTCTCGAATTCTCCCGCTGCGCGAAGGCATAATCTAGCCCTTTCACTCTGCGATTTTAGACAAAGTTAGGACGTACTACTTTGAAAAGAAGCGATGTAATATCATTGAAACGATAAAAGTACTTACCAAGCCAAGGTCATCAAAGAAACCATCTGAGGCTAAGGGGAGCGTTTCTAGGTTTTCATCATAAGTCACACACTGCATGTCCAAGCTGCCTTCAAGCTCATTTTCGTAGCCCAAATGCTCGTTTAAGCATTTGAGCACGATCCTTGCCCCCTCACTTTCGCTGCTCAATTGACACGAGTAGAACAAGAGTTGCAGCACAGCTTCAGGGATTTTCATGACAACCAGTTTCCCGTTGCCGGTGCAAAAAATGTAAGTTCCGAAAGGTTTGTACGGGCTTAGCTTAACGAACTTTTTTACAGTTTCGAGTAATAGGTTGGTACTCCCCTGTAGTTTGGAGGCAGCGTGAGTTGTAAGAGATGCTGCATTTCTCATCACATTTCTAAACAGATGGAAGGCTTCCAGGGATGATGCAATCGACTCACTCGCATAGGCGGGGGAATTTGGGTCGAAGAAGGGAAGGATCCTCTCGAATTCATGTTGATTCGAAGAGAGCGGAGCAAGCAGAATCCGAGGGATAATGTCATATCTCATGACAAAATGTATGAAGTTTTGAGACCAACTTTCTCTCCTAAGAGCATGGGAAATAATATGGTTACCAATAAGGGGAGACCCGAAAGTCACACAGAAAAATGTTTCATTGCTTTGTTTCGGGTAATTTTCCAAGCACCAGATTGTGGCAAGCACGGCAGTTGCGCCGCCGGTAGAGTGGCCGGTAAATACTATTCTCTTCTTTTCATTGACAGCCTCTTGCACCTGGGAGAATTAACAATAAAAGACTACCTGAGTTACTAATTACCGAGTTGGAGACAATATCGGTATTGTTAGAAGTGGCCCTCTGCTTGTATCTCTGATAATTCTACATAATACACTCGCTTATATATAGCGTTTTATTTTGTCAAGTTTCCGACGTGGTACTTTACATTCTTTTACATATAATATTTATGTGGCAAAATTAAAATTTTACAATTAGCAACTATAGCAAGTGAATAACAATATCAAATTGATACCATATTTGTAAGCTGGGAATTCTGCAATACACGTTCAAACTTCTGCAAAAAGGCTTGGTTGAAACTTGCAATTGCAAAATCTTGGTGCCCACCAGGTCCTGCAGCTTCATCATAATGAACTATGCTTTTAAGGGAAGGAAAGAGTGAAAGTTGGATCTTTTTTTCCCCAAAAGCACTTTCTCCAGAAGCCCAACTCTCCACAGACCAAGATCCTGGGAAGCTGAAAACAATATCTGATGATCCAGAAGCAGATTGCTCCACATGAAACAGATCATCTGGGGATTTGTGCGCCTTGAAGGCAAGAGAGCAGCTTTTCTTGATAAGCTCCTCGCTTATATTCAACTTTTCTCCAAGCCTTTCACTTCCCATTTTTCTAAATTACGGTATTTTTTCTTCTTCTGGTTTTTGGTGATTTGATTTGGGTCTTGCTTTAAAGGAGTGGTGGGATGGATGGGAAATTATAGGGATGCCCTCAAGTCTTGACCAAGACTTGGGCTTCCTGTTTTGTTTTCGTTGGAATTCTTGTTTTTACTAGGCGGGTATTGAGAGTATGAATTGTTGGCCTATTCTCGTATAACCAATTAGTTTTATAATAGGAATTCAACTTTCTTCATACTATACGTCATCTGCATTCCTACACACAACAAAGGAGACACACCTTTATTCGAGTTCATTAGTGGCCTGCTTGGTTGAGAGGGAATATGATTCTCTTCAAATCCTCTTTGTGGGATTTGGATAATCAATCAATCGTGTCCGTTCATCGTATATCGTACTGTTAAAAATTATTTTAAATTTTAAATTGAATATAAATAGTACATAATGAAAACTGACTATACGATATATGATGAATGAACATTATTGATTGATTTATGAATCCCCACAAAGAGGATCCGGAGAGTATCCTTGTCGGGTTGCGAGTAGGTGTAAAGATGGCATGGTATTCCAAGTGTATGATTGACGTGGTTGGGATATTCCAATCAAGTGTTTATTAATTGTCATTAAAAAAGTAATGCTTGACGTTGGCTGACGAGGCTTAAATTCGATGTACTTCACATGTAAGTTTCCTAGTTATTCCAAAAAGTGTTAGAAGTTGACCAAAAAAAAAAAAAAAAAACCTAGAAGAAAATGTTTTCTTAATACTGCAATGCAAGGTCTTTGCCTTCCACTTTCGTCGAAAGTTTCTTCTCACTTTGCAGAAATTGTGTTTGCTCTGTTGATTTGGAAATTTACTGTAAAATAGAGCTAGAATGGAGACATTGTTTTTGTTTTTATTGTCGATTTAGTGCTTTTTCCGTTCTTTTTTTGGCGTGTAAATTATTGTGGTATTTGTGCAGTGAATTGTTACGCTCGATTATGCTCATAGCTTGTATCGAGCCACAGAACCTCAACAATTGCATTTTGTTGTCATAGTTTTGTGACCCTTCTGGTTCCCTTAAGAAAAGTATAGATGTTATTTGTGCTGAACATTCATAGCATGTCTGGAACCAAAACTATGACAATGAAAACTGTACTTGTAACCAAAACTATACCAAAGCAAAACACTAAAACTGAAGAGAGTGGATTCAAACTTGGGTGAAGAGCCGGAGCCAGGCAAACGAACGCTTCATTCTGTAATATGGGGGCCACTTTCATAGGAAGGAGAGTCTGACCGTTATAAGTTACGTTACAGGCTTAGGTGGACTAAAAGTCTATGCTAAATTGTCATCGATGACACCCAAAGTTCAAGAAATACGTGAATGTTTGTAAGTACTGGAAAAAAATGTCTAAAATGAAAATGCTAGACAAACCATAATTTTTTACCACATTCATGTACAACGTGATATGACAATTGCCACATATAACCAATACTCAAACACGATAAACTCATTGGTTGACATAGCATATATACCTCACTTGGCACACAGTCAATGCCAATGGCTACGGCACTACACCCAGGTCTGCCCCCCAATATTATCACCTAATTGGTACTACTACTGCACTTGCATATTTCCTGAACCATTCATAAGTCCCGAAATAGTTTCAGTTTTGAGGTCAACGGGGAGTTCGCTCCACCATGCCTTGAAGGTGGACGACTTCAACACATCCTTGCCGAGAACCCTGTCCTCAATCCATTTTCCTACTTGTCCCTGAAGGTTCAACGCTCTCTTTTTCTCCTTGTTCACAGCCTGGTGGTCCTGGTCGTTGCCAGAAAGATTGTGCAACTACTCCAACTCTCCCCAAAAGCAGGATTCCCCCCGGGGTACTGGCAGTTTTTTTTTCGTGCTCGAGCCATCTTTGTGTGAATTTGTAACACTTTGGCCTGCCTCTCTCCATGTAGACTGTAAAATCTAATCAAAGGACCGAGGAATAGAATTGGCCAGAATAAATGGTATTGATATTAGTCTACTAACTTTATACAAAGAGTTCCATATGTTTAAGCAGCTGATCATGCAATTCTACTGTACAAGAAAGGAAGGAAATATATACATATTAATTACTGATTACATGCCTATTCTAGGCCCTTTATGATAGGGATCCTGATTGCTTTCTAACACTCCCCCTCAAGTTGGAGAGTGGATGTCAAGAACTCCCAACTTGCGAA
>JAOTRO020192021.1:0-10512 GCA_028566515.2 Pyracantha coccinea | reverse complement strand
GTGTTTTGCATGCAGCTACACTGTAATTGCGTTTCAAATGGCAGTTCATTGTGTATTTAATTGCATCAGTTTAACTAGGAGTTAAAAAAAGTAACGTTCTCATCTTCCGTCAATTGATTTGAGTTTTGGCTTTTTTTTTCACTTCTCCGGAGGATGAATTCAAAAGCAGACAGAAATTTCTGTTTCACATTCAATGGAAAACATCCATCAACTACATAGATTTGTAAAGTGATATGACTTGCTGGTAAATACAATTTGTCAATGGGATTTAAGTGTTGGATACCTAATAATCATTAAATCTACAATACCGTGGAATACAACTTACATGAAATGAGTTCTCGATTCTGCTTGAAACAATTTAGAACTTCTTGCAGTGATCTGTGCTTTTAGTAACTTAAGATGTCAAATCTGGAACATTAGATTTAGCTAGTCTTGATCTAAATTCTTTTTTTTTTTTTTTTGGACAAAGCGATGTCGAATTTGTACAAATCTTGTGATATTCAGACGTAAAATCACAAGGAATACATATTAGTACTAGAAAGGGGACATTACAGAAGAAACATTACAGAAGAAAAAAAAACGACCGGACTATCATTTACGTCAGGATTTTCTCTCCCAACTAAAGATCCTTCCGAACGAAGGACAGAAAACTTCAAGGTCAACTTGGCAGACCGAAACAAATAAGGCAGCAAAACAAGTGCATATGATATGATAAGGCAGCAAAACAGAGAGTAGGCAAAGCAAAGTTGACTTCAATTGATTAATGGGATGAAAACCCAAGCTCAAACATTTCTGACCAGGACTGGAGAATTAGAAATCAAATGAAAATGGACTTGTAACTCAGTTGGTTAAGAGTATTCTCTCTTGCACCCTAGGATCCGAGTTCAAAAGAAAAGATTTAATCACCATTTGCAAAACATTGAAAATTATCCTCAAAACTCCAAAAGTTACCAATGTCATGAAATGCCAAATCAGAAAAAAGAAAACAAATCAATAAAGCTTTTTGTAGCAACAACGCAACTAAAGGGTTCACTTCTTCCTAGAAATACCAACATCAAAGTGTTTTCACGGATTTGGATCCTCTCCTAATCCAATCCATGGGGATCTTAGAGATCAAGGAACAAAGACCGTTCATAAAAAATCGTGCGATCACAATTAAATATTTTTTACGCAAAACGAGACTGCTTTACTTTTAAAAATATAAAAAACATTTAATTGTGACCGCACGATTTTTGATGAACGGTCCTTATTTCTTGATCCCTAGGATCCTCATGGTTTGGATAAGGAGAGAATCCAAGTCCGTGTTTTCACTGCACTTCAACATTATTTTCAATTTAATTAAAATTTCAACAACCCACAACCAATTCTAATCAGAATACAAACCAAAATCAAGCATCCTGAGAATCATAACTCTATCTGTAATCCAAAAAAATTGCAGTACAAGACCAAAATAAAAACTTGCATCAGGAAACTGAAACAAAAAATACAGAGACGAGTTGAAGGGAGAGAGCCTAGATAGAGAGTGACCATAGCCAAAAATTGCAGAGAAACATTTCCCATTTGGGGGTTTTGGTGTTAGATAGAGCCCACTACCAAGCAAAAACGAATGCAGACAAAATCAAACCAAATTTCCATGAGAACCCGAATTCCATAAGAACAGAATTCGGTCATGACACAAGATAAATGACACCAAATAAGCTTTATTTATGCATGTAGAGGGCAATCCAAACCAACATGATAAACATAATTGACACCGAATAAGCTTTACTGCAGCACATACAGTTCTCTTCAGATATCCATAAAATTAATGTTAATCCGCAAAAGATATAACACAATCTCTCAAGACTAGTGGCGAAAGAACAGATTGTTGTTACATAAAAAATCTAGCAAAAATGCTTGAGACAAAGTATAGAAAGGATATTTCCCCTATTATTTTTCGCACCTTTTATGGTGCGAAAACAATACCAAACTCCCAGTTATTCAAGTGGAATAGAGTTTCCCACCTTAAGATCGGTTAGTTCTACTTTTCGATTGCGGATGGGGAGGGAGGGTGAAGAAGAGCAGCAGTATAACATGATTGTACAGTACCAGCATGGCGTCATTGAAGAAAATTATAACATCAAATTCTTCTCCATAATTGAAAAAATATTAGCTTACCTTTTCATGTTTGCTACTTTACAATTTACAAGAGGTACTTGGATATTTCTAAGAAATGGACATCAAAATAATAACTACCATGATAACCTTTGTAAGGTGGATGCTCTTTGAAAGTGTAAATGAATCCAACATGATCACCCAAGTCAAGCACCTTCGGGATCATCTTCGAAATTAATAGAAAAATTCAAGAGGCATTTGCGAAATGTTGCCACGGATCCTCTACATGTTTGCTTTCCTTTCCCACCTTTCCTTTGTGTCAAGCCTAGCAACACAGTAGCATTAGATAAAAATTCCAATATACGAAATAATATCTTTGGTGAATGATAACATTTATTGCAACTTTTGTTATATATATGGATATTACTAAGCACGCATATCATACCCCCAATGTAACTTGTGGCTCTTCTTTGGAGCCCGGACTGCTATATCCTCATGCTGTAGAACAGAACTCGTTTCATTCTTGTGGTTCTCAGAGTCACAGACGGTTGAAGTTTCAAGTGTTATGACTGAATCTTGGTTTGCAGTATCTCTAGCAGTCAGGTCTATGCTGTGAGATTTTCCTTTACTACCTGTAATTACTCTAAAATTAGACACAAAAAATAAACTTGTACAGGATAGATAACAAACATGACTGAGGAAACCAAGGAACCTTTTGGTTTCTTTCCAATCTTTGATTTTGATTTTATCTGTAACCTCCTCCGGTGCAGCTCCTATAATGTTCATGAGTTTAAGTATCTAGAAGCAATTCAAGTGCTAAACAAAGATAAACGAAAGAATACTGGATAAGTGAGAAAGTAATTAATGCCCCTTCAGCATCGTAAGTTCCCTCCAGCGTCTATGTTGAATAACACAATGATACTACCCCAAAGGCTGAGGATCTTTAATAAGCAGTCCAAAACCTCAGGTGACAAGATAGGAAACAGAGACCAGAAAATATCAGGAACTTTTAGCAGATACATAAATACTTGCAGCTTCCTAACTTGTGAGGTTGTAATGGGTCCTGTCTAATAGTGGGCGCTAATTCAGGAGATATTTTTACTTGTACCACGAACACTCAACCACATTGTGTACTATTTCACATGTATGAGTTCTAGGGTATGTTAAGTAAAAACAAATACATGTGATATAATTTGAGTGGAATGGTAGGACCACATGGTAATGTTCCTGGCACACCGAAAAATCTCTTGTGCCCCTCACCCGTCTTCCCACCCAAGACAAACATGGGGGACCCGAATGAACGGAGGGTTTACCCCTTGTGTCTTGGGTGAGCGAATGGTGACTTGGCACAGCTGCCCGCACCCAAGAAACTTTCCTAGTTCAGAGGTGGTCAGCACCCACTGATTTCCGTTAGACGTGTCTGGTTTAATCATTCTACCACACAAATATTGAGATTCAAACTCATCGACGGCAATCAATGGGTGGTGAGTATACCACCACCACTAAAGAGTGGTGAGCAAAAATTCATCTTTTAATGAAGATTATAACATATTCAGGAGCGGTTAAATCAACAATTACCCAACCCAATGAAAGCTCAGAGGCAGCCTAACAATCAAAACAAACTAAACTGGTGAAAAGATGATAGAACTAGCAGCAGCTACAAGGACCCAACTAAACTGATTGTTCGATCAGAGCTTCAAATAACAGAACAAAAAATGCACAAACAAAACAGAGACCAAAGTACCTGGAACTTGGATAGCTGGGTTTGGGTGAGGGATTTGGGCTTGTAATTGGGCTGCAGACACGGCGTCGATGCGATTGCTGCTTCCCTTCTCTCGTCTTCCTTGTCTCCTTCCTTTCCCATCCCCGCTTTTCTTCCGCTTCCTTAATTTCTTTGGGTTTCGTACGCCCTTCCTGTAATACGCGGATGCTTATTACATTTTCCGGGTAATCGGAGTACTTGAACCACCCGACTTATTTAGAGTCTTTTTTGGGTATTTCTCAAATATAGCCCAAAATTAGTCTGCAATTTCAAAAATGTTAGTTTTTATAAGAAACTTTCAAATACATACAAATTCCATTTATATAGTCATAAATACCCTCAGTTTATATGAATAATTAGTTTTTTATTTTTAAATAAATGATATCATCTACACTAACTAAAAAACTTCTTGTGCAATAATCAAGAGTTGCTCTCACAAATATTTTTTTTCTTGTTTTTTCATTTCTTTTCTAAACGAAGATCAAATGTTTCTCTCAACTTTATTTTTTAATAAATAATAAAAAATAAAAAAAAACTTTAGTGAGAGGTCTAGTTGCTGGCATTCTTGCAGCAATATTTTACTTTGTGCTTAATCTGTTTACTCTTTACAATGTTCTTAATCCTCTCTTTGTGGTAAAACCTAATTAATTGGCATGAGAGTTTTGTTGGTTAATTTCCTTAATTTTTGTCTTGCTCAACATTTATGCTTTTCTTAATCCTGTAAAAAGCTAGTATGTAATATCGTACTTGAATGGCAGCTTGGAATTATGAAAAAGTCCTTTTTGTGTTTATTTTTTCATTCTATATTACATATATCTATGAAGAAAGATTTAAGGATCACAACGTTTCTTTGATTATTTTATTAAAATAAAAATTTGAGAGAAACCTTTGCTCTTCGTTTGGAAAAGAAAAGAAAAAAGAAGAAGAAAATATTATAGAGAGCAACACTTGATTATGGCACAAGAAGTTTTTTTAGTTAACAATTAGTTATTCATATAAACTAAGGGTATTTGTGTCTATTTAAGTGGAATTTTAGATATATTTGAATTTTTTTATAAAACTGACATGTTTTAAATTAAGGGGTTAATTTTTGGTTATATTTGATAAATTCTCGTTTTTTTAAGCCTCACAATGAGTTAACAATAATATGGTTCAAATTCGTCTTTGGCTAGAATTGAACCCACGACCTCTCACTTATAAGTGAAGATGAATACTACCAGATTGTAATACTAAAAGACTATTCAACCTTTTTTTTGTTTGAGGTATTTGTTGGTTTGTCCCCGAACTTGTATAGAGGTCAATTTCCCACCTGAACTTTAATTTTAGCCGATTTCCCCTAAAATTTTATAAATAGCCAATTTCCCCTCTATCGTTAGATTTTAAATTTTCACCCAATTTCATCCATCCAATTTTTCATTCTTTTTACCCCATATAGTTGTCATGCGTTGTATGCGTAATCAAAATGGATTTATTTTTTTTATTTTTTTTAAATCTAACGCCAAGGGGATAATTGGCTATTTATAAAAGTTCACAGGGTAATCGGCTAAAATTAAAGTTCAAGGAGAAATTGGCTAATTATAAAAGCTAAATGGGTAATCGGCTAAAATTAAAGTTCAAGTTCGGTGGGCAAATTGACAAATATGCCTTTTTGTTTTGTTGTTTATTTATGTTGGATTTTTTGAAATAATTTTTTTATACAGCCATATATTTACACTAAGCAAATGAATTGAAATCAAGCTCGTCCTTCGTAAAATGCGAACATACTTCTCACGTACAAGTGAAAAATAATACAACTAGACCTTAATATTAAGTGGCTTGTTTTTCAAATTGTTATTAGCAATCAAAATACAACAAATTTGCAGGTCTGGAAGATCGGATCACTTGACGGTCCTGATGCAAAACTAATTCACCCAATACACACACGCTCGTATTTTGGCCCATCAATCACCCCCTAGACCCACCTGATGTGTCTTTAACCGAACAGTCACTCGGTGCGGTTGTTCCAAGTTTAAGAGCAACTCCAGCGTGGGAGCCCTCGCCCCAGGCAATTCACTATTCAATCCACCCAGTGAACAGTAATTGCCTTTTGCATCTCCACCATTGCACTTGAATAGCCCTGCCAATAGATAAATAAAATAATAATATTTTTTGCAACTTTTGGAATTTCCTTTGCACTCTCCACTCCCTCTCTTTCCTCTCACCTTTCTCACTTCTCTCCATTTTTCTGAAGTTCCCCTCTCTGTCTCTCTCTGTCTCTCTCTCTCTCTCTAAGCTCTCGACACTCTCACTCTCTCAAGAGCTCCGAGAGCTCCCACCCACTTTCCTCTTCAAAAATTAAACAAATCAAACTCCAAAACCATGAAACCTTAATCTCTGGGACTAAAGGATCCTAGTTATACCGTTGCATGTGTCATCGGACCATCACGATGTAAACCACCATTGAAGCCGAGAGCTTCAAGATCTGAAACTCAAACCCAGGTGAGGTTCTCTATGCAAATCTTGTTTCATTGTGTCTTAATGTTGCTTGGGACAAGATTTGTGGTGTTTTTCCAGTTCGAAACCAGAGGTTTAACCCCCTGCAATTTCTCTAAAACCTTGCCCAGTTCCTACTCGCCAACCACTACTCTGCTACCTATCCTTCCCTACCGCCACGTCCTCCGCTGCGTAGTCTCCGTCTCTCGCATCGCACACGTCAGAATGACATGCTTCGAATCCTCTATCAGCTCTTTATCCTCCTCTGCCATGACCACCGCTGGAGGTGTTCGAGGCCTAACAGAAATAAATAAAAAAAGTCGCTGACATCTGGGTGACGTCAGCTTGCCTTCGGGCTGGCAATTCATGCCAGGCCTCTCCCTCGGGCCCGGCCTCTCCCTCGGGCTGCCACACGGTGGAGCACTTCAGTCGGGCTATCTGGCCCTGTTCAATCCACTTCCCCCCGAGCACCAGCCTACCCTGGAGTTGCTCTAAAGCATGTCCTCATAGTAGTCTTCATTGTATGAACATCTACACCTTTGTCGTCTAGGATTATCTTAGATTGAATAACTTATTAGATTTAACGCTAGACCATAGTACTAAGTGACAGATTTAGTGAATCTTGAATGAAAAATAATTAATCATAACTTGCACACAAACTTATCCCTCATCATTCAATACTAATGGTCAGTTTGGGATTGTTGCGTTTTTTTTTTTATAAGTTGTTTTTGCCGTACTTTAAGAATAATCATCGGTAAAATAAAAAAGTTGAGCGTTTGGTAAACTGTATTTTTAAAAGTGATGTAATTGTATATAATGACAAAAATGGATATGGTAGTTAGAGTGGTAGCAAATTTGGTGATGACAGCGGTGGTGAGGGTAGTGGTGGTGATGGTGGCGGCGGTGGCAATGGTGATGTAGCGACAAAGGTGGGGGTATGGTGGTGGTGTCAATAGTGGGGTGTGGTGGTTGGGGTGTAAAGGTAACCATGGTGGTAAGGGTGACGACAACGGTACTGGGAGTTGTAGTTGTGCTTGTGGCGATGGCGATTGTGGTTATGGTGGCGGCAACGATGGCGGTGGAGGTGGTAAAAAAACGATGGCGGCGGCAGTAGTGGCAACAATAGTAGTGGCAATGGCGGTGGTGCAGTTACGATGGTGGTGATGGTAGTTGTGGTGTTAGATTAGGGTTTGTAATGGTAGATCATGGCGGTCATTGCGTTTACCAAGGGGTAAAATGTGTGTAGAAGGTTACATAATGTCATTTTCAAAAATTAATGAGTGTATTATAGGAATTGAAAATATTCGTTGAAGCCTCTGCTACTCTTTTTATGAAAGCATGTTGCTTTTAAACTGGATGTCATTGCTTTTAAAATAAACAAATACCCAACATTTTTTATTGTTTAACTTTGAAGTGAAGCAATTTTTGGTAAAAAAATAAAAATACCGAACAGCCTCTCCTCATCCGATACCAAGACAAGCATTTCTTTTACATGTTTTAAGGTATGGGGTAAGGCTCTCCACAAACCTCTTTTTACTTCCATAGACGCAACATTTTGTCTGGTTACAATCAAGGTTCAGTCTCTAAATACAAGACTTCGAGAGGTGGGAATGAACTAGTCCGCATAGCATGAGAAGGAGGCGATGGTGTCAGTGTTTAGGCCAAATTCCGAAGCTGCTGGAGATTTTTTCTTGTCCAGTTTGAATCATATCATAATCAAGTGACAACGCTAAGAGCGCGCTCTATTTCTTCCAGTGAACGCCCTTTCGTTTCAACGATATTACCAGCTATATACAAGACAGCCAGAAGACAGACTCCAGAGAATCCAAAATACACTCTGCCGATTCCAAACTTAGTTACAAAGCTCAAGAAATAGAGGCCTATGACGAAGTTTGAAATCTGATGAAACATATAAACACTCAGTTAATATATGAGACGAGAGGGGAATAAATGAAGAAAAAAAAAGCACACCCAACATATTCTTGCGCAAACAAAATAATCAATGTGAGCATGATATGCATCTTCTTTTTTTTTTTTATCGGTTGCATGGTATCAGTTTCTTCATTCATTTTATTCATTTTCATTCCGCAGAAAACACGTAAAGGTTTACACACAGCAAGATATGTACCTAGTATCTACGCACAGATAGGCACAGATATGTCTAGACGATAAGAGTCTTTTAAAAGCGAAATCAATATCCTTTTGCAATCAAGTTCTTTTGGTTTGGACAATTTAATTATCCAATAATTTGTCTTGCTTTCTCCATCTAAATTATAAATAAAAGGCATGATGAGGTAATTAATCGAAAACCTTAGTCCATAGGTAATCAACTATTACCAATAAGCTGTTGTAAAAAAAACAACAAATAAGACTTTCCTAATACCACTAAAAAAAGGGCAACCCGAAACCAACAAGACTCCCTGCTTTACAAGGGTCCGGGGGGTTGGTTTGGAACGTCTATCGTAATAACATATTTCCTAACACCAATGTATTCACGAAAATTCCTGTATCCAATGAAACAAGAACACGTACACAAAATAGTATCAAGTGAAATTTCAGTCTACAACCACTTACCCAGTGCATGCCTAATGACAAAGAAACTGCTTTTGCTCTGATTCTTGAGGCAAAAATCTCTGGTAGAAGAAGAGCAGGCACAGGGCCAGCGCCAAGTGCAAAGGACAATACATAGCTGGTAATACAAAATGAAAACCATGGTTAGATAGGAAATTAAATTTTCAACGGGAAAAGAGTACGGAGATCTATCTATTTGTGGAAGCCTCTTAACTTACAGAAAAATTCCAGTGACAGAAAGGGGGGCAGAATATGGAGCCAGGGCTTTCCATGTAAAGGACAACGAAAGCAGCAACATCGAAGCAGCCTTAACAAATAAAAAAGAAAGAGTTCTTGGTATACATAAGAGAGAAACAAAGAACGTAAAACCATTCATCATAATTCAGTAAAAGCAGCATAGTAAAAGTGTTTTCTGAATATATTTGGACCATGAACATTATTTGGTTGCAAACACCACCTACTGACGAAGCCACTTAAGTTAAGTTCAGTTTACAGGACATAGAGGAAAAACCTCGTGTCCCATTTTCCCTTGAATTTTCCAAGTAAATAAAATTTCAAGGCCTCATGACATAACAGTATGATCTCATTGCTATGTATGCAGACAATGAACCTGAAACTGAAGGGCACGCACGTAGTGCACTTGGGTTAGTGCAGACTGCAGACGAAATACCTATAATCATTTAAAAATGATGCAATCAATGTGATCTAATTGCAATCCTTCTACTGATCCGAATACAGAACCCTACAATCCCCGGATACATTCATAGCTTTCTTGCAGCCACTAGTCTCAAATTGCCAAAATGGTCTGGCTGGCAAACCCACAATGTAGTATTCATTTACGTCAAACAAAGAGAGAGATTGATAATGAAAATAACCCTACCATCCCACCGAAGCTTCCGAGTAGAAGACTTTTCCTGCCCTGTTTGTCCATCAATGAGGATGCAATAGCTGTGCCTGAAATGAGACAATTTTGGTTCTAGAGAACATACCATGGCAAAAAATATATTTCCCTTTCCAAACTTCAAGAATAAAGATAGTAAGTGCCAAACCCAAGACATTTGCTAATCCAACCAGAGCACTTGCTGCAACGTCAGATGTAATGCCAGCACTGCGGAAAACAGAAGTAGAATAATAGACCACAGCATTTATCCCAGCCATCTGTTGTAAGAAGAAAAGTGACACGCCCACACTAACAACTGCATAAAAACATGTCAGCAGAGAAAAAGAACGCATCACATCTCAAGCATGACTCCTGTGAACTTTAGGCAAACCTTTCCAATAGCGGCTACTAAACAAATCAAACCAGCGCGCTTCAGGTTCAACAGAACCTTGGGTTGCTGATCTCAAGTCATCCATAACCTCGGTAACTCTTTCTTTTCCAAATAGCGTTTTTATAGCTTTTTCAGCTTCAGAAAATTTTCCTTGCTGCCAAAAAAAAAAGATTAGCTTAGCATTTTCATTGAAAATAATCATGAAAGGAAAATCAAATCAAACTAACAGCTAAAGAGAATGCAATGAAAAAGCAGATATAACATCTGTGCTGATGTTTCATCAAACTGTGTTGAAAACCTGGAAAAGCCATCTTGGACTTTCTGGTGAAACAACCATTCCTA
>JAOTRO020192010.1:0-10512 GCA_028566515.2 Pyracantha coccinea | reverse complement strand
TTAGATAAAGTCTTTTAGCAAATTCCAAGGGAACTAAATACAAGTGGATAGAAATATAAATTTAGGACAGATATTTGAAGGGAATTATTGAGCTTAAATGTCCTTGTGTAGTTTGGCGAAAAGTAAGTGACTCACACAAAATTATCATGCAGGGTACCAATTTTAGGATGATCAGGGAATCTACTAACAAGCTTCAATGGGGAGTGTGCAGATCTGTCACCACAACAAAACAAAAATATTTTTCTCACATGAATAGAGAGAATAGCCATGAACCTTGTTGGGGCAGCACAAACGAAAAAAAGGGAATATGCCCACCTGTATACATTCCACTTTCCTGTGTCTAATTTCTCTGGAAGCACCACACTGTACCCATGCTCTGTCACGAATTTAATGATATTAATATATGTATTTGAGTCAATAAGTTAAACATCCTAGACACGTATCTAGAACAGGTTGCTAAACACCTTTACCAACCTGTTCCCGCTTATTCTATAGTCCCCTGTCCACCGCAAAACAAAGAAACCAAACCTTTCAAAGAATCTGACTTCCATTTCATATCCCACTTGAAAGCCCTCGATTCCCCCAGAAGTTTATCTTTTGAGCAATAGACTCACCCACTATCACTTTCACAATATCCCACAAAGCAGGATTCACGCAGTGACTATCCCATACAACATGTTAATGTAAACGGCCAAAGTTTTCATTATGAAACGCATAATGCAAAAGAAACTAAACAAGAGAACCAAACGGAGGAAAAGAGAGATACAAAACAAAACAAAACCAAACCAAACCAAACCAAACCTACGACAGACAAAAAGCAGACTATTTTAATCAATTGAAGAGAAAACAATGAAACCAATTGCAGAATAGTTCTTTTTTCATATGGTCCACCTTCTTTGTCATCGTAGTCCACTTCATTTTACTGATCCGAGTTTTTATATAAATTTATATCCAAAAACTTCAAGTACTCTTTATCAGCGAGATCAGTCCATTTTTCCCATTAGAGAGAGAGAGAGAGAGAGAGAGAGCAAAGATAATTGTCAAATGCTTATATGTGCATGGACGTGGGAGATAGAAAGTAAGGCTTCACAGAAGTCAGACCAATGGAAGGACAACACGATGAACTCCCAAGTATATTTTCCTAATTGTCATACAACGGTCTTTCCATCAAAGATATTAATTGATTCATTGGTTTTTATACCCCACTACCTATCCATGGTTTTTAATTGATTCAACGGTCTTTCCATCAAAGATATTAATTGATTCATCGGTCTTTCCATCAAACAATTCGAAATCGAACGATCCTCAACCCAAGTCAAAACGGAAGATAAAAAATCGAAAAAAAGCAATGAATCATATATGTATCGAGCTCTCGGAAGCTCAAAAGTATCTCACAATTAAGACACCACAAAACCTAGGGGCATTAATGCCACCTTAAATAAGCCCTAGCTTTTTCTCCTTTGAAATAACTTCCTTCACAAAAAAGCTTTGAGCTTCGCGTGCATACTATCCGATCAAAATTCAAAACCAAAAGCAAAACCAAAATTGAGCTGGAAAAAATCAAACAGAGAGAGACAGAGGAAGCACCGGAAAAAAACTCGCCGGCGGTGGGGTTGAGACGGAGAAGGGACTCGGAGTCAGCGGCGGAGGCGGAGGCGGATGCGGATGCGAGGTGGCCATTGATTGCTCTAAGGCGACGCTGAGCAGGCGCTGAATCCATAGGAAGGAGCGTTGGGGCGTTGGTCTTGGTTTCCAAGCAGCAGAGAGGAGGAGAAGAAGCGCGATTGGTAATTTGGTGTCGTGAGTCGGTAATGTTTTCGTTGTTCGTTGTGATATTATCCAGTGAGGTCAGGGTTCCGTGAGCTCTTAACTTTGTCTTTGTGTTTGTTTCTCGGGAACGTGATCCGGGATTGAATGTTATAAGGGCACGCGTTCCAACGATCGCGATCAGGAACGGATGGATACGGACAGAAATCAGATAATGCAAAGAGAATGATATACAATAAATATGCGTATTATTTGCTTTTTTTTTGGCATGGAAAACAAAATATGTTGAATTTTATTGCCGGCCGTCGACTGTTCTGGTTTTTATTGCCTTCTACGTTGGCGGATGGCTTCGTGGTAGTGGTCAAATATTTGGAGCTCAAATTTGGAGACTAAAGTAAGTCTAAAGATAGGTTCCTCCTTGAATATTAATTCAACTAAAGTGCGTGTTTGTTTTCGAATGAGGATCCTTTTCGGACCTTCTTTATGAGAATTTTAAGGTCTCAAATTGTGTTCGTTCATCATGTATCATGTGATCAGTTTTCGTCACGTACTGTTTATATTTAATTTTAAATAAAAGTATTTAAAATGATTTCTGACCGCATGATATACAATGAACGAACAAGATTTGAGGATCTCGGGGATCCTCATTCTTTGTTTTCAACGTTGTTGAATGCTTCAACCATACCATATGAATTCTTTTGTAGCATTTGTTTTGAAGACCTATACAAAGCGATATACCTTTGACAGCTTACTAGTATGCATCGGTGTATAGTATTGTTGGATTCTTCGTTGCACATTTAATGTTTTCTTTATTCAATGCATGTCATACGTTGGAGCATAATAAAATTTTTGACACATCCAATTGCAAAATGAGTTATGACTCGGCTTCGGTCGGCTTGGTAAGAGCATCAAGGGTAGAATTTTTCAATAAAAATTGTTGAAAAAAGAATGAGCGTTCAGGAATAATGAGCTAGGGAAATGCTAAGGGGATGGTCTCAAGATAGAACTCTTCATATATTCTCTACCGCTTCAAAATTAACATTCATTTCAATGCAAGATTAGAAAACATTGCACCAAAACATAAGATGGTAGAGAATTCATGACGAATCCCACTTTTGAGCAAGTCTCCTAGCATCTCTAATGGGCTGTGGATTGAGGATTGCTTCTTTTAGGCTTCCAATAACATAATCTCCTCCAACAACAAAAAACATAATCTCCAACTCCTAAATACGGAAAGCGCTTGAAAGCACCATCCTACGATCGTCTAACCTACAACATTCACGTTTCCACCACATGTAGCTGGTAAAATGGCACTGCCACATCCAGCTGCCTCTCATAATAGACATTTGTCACGTAATGAATTCGTGACGAGAGAGTATCTCTCCTTTATGAGAGGAAACGGATTTGGAGTCCCTACCCGAGTTCAGAGTCGTTCTTGTCACGCGTCAGCGTTAGCTAATAGAATAGCCAATGTGAAAAAATAATCAAGTTTCACTTTAACTTCAGGTAATTAAAAACAGTGCCAAATGCAGCACCGTCAATAGCATTCCCACTACTTTGATCTTTCTACCACCCAGATATCAATATGTTTCTAAAACCTCGTTCGACAATTGACAAAGACAAAATACGAACATGAAGCACAAGAAGACGTTGTAGCGATTTTGTCATTATATGTAGGTTACCACTCCGAAAAGCGTACTACTGGTAGATGTTACAAAACCTTAAAAACTATACTTTTTAAGCCTTCAAGAGGTTCAAGAGGAAAGCAGTTGTGAGAAAAGATAGGTATCATATCTTGGCGTCACTCGTCGTCTCCTCACACCATACCTCTGCAAAAGTCATGTATATGCTTTCCCATCCGACCATGATATGCATATCCTAATTTTACACACAAACTAGTGTAACAGCCACGCTCCATCCTTCTAGAAGAGTTCCGTCAACTGCTGAGCAACAGCTGCATCAACAATTAACACAAATTAAAATCTATATGCAAATGAAAAAGCCGCTCGCTAGGCCTCAGCTGTGAGCATGTATGCATACCTTGAAGAATATCCGGTGTAGCTTGGAATTCCTGCCATATATTTTTATAAGAATCAAGATCCAAATTCAGAAACTTTGCGGCAAGGTAGGCAGCTCCTGCCGCAATATGATGCGGTTTGAACTGCAGCCACAGAGAACTCCAAAGCCTGAAAAATAAAATGAGAAACCAAATCAGTTCCAGCGAGTTATGAGACAAAACACCAATAGAGCCACCACCATGGGCTAGGAGAGGCAGAAAGGCACATAATCAAACCAAACCATCTGGGGCAACAGTAGAAACACCAGGCAATTTCCGGTGCAACTAAGCATATTTTTCACAATGACACAACGTATACCAGCAGCATGTAGCATAAAAAAATTAGTAGCAAAACGTCATCAAATCAGGCATGAAATAACAAGTCAATTTCTTACCAACTACAAAAGCAGCAAGTCAGGTAGAATATTTTCCAGAATGTCTGCAGGATGGCTGATAAGAGTACCAAAACTATAGCAAACATGATATACCCCATCTAGGGACACCAAAACTCCCAGGCCCCAATCTGCTGCACGGCTATTTTACTCGTATACACGGTTCATATGAGAAAGCAAAAGCAGGACATTGCAAACAATTAAACTTCTGAAAACAAATCCACAATCTTCTGCACAATGGCTGGATCTTACATGCATTGATGCTCATTGAGCATGCACAATACCCAACTACTAAGTTCCCGACGAGAATCATCGACTACACCCATGTTGCAGGCATGGGATGAAGCTGAATTGCCATCTATAGTCTGTTCCAGATAGTATATATATGTATCCTTTTCTTATATCATCAACTCTTCTATAAACATATAAAGAGCACTCACTGAAGCAAGACTTGATGAGATCTTCTTGGAATACGAAAAATGGTGAATGCCCCCTAGAACAACCCAGATTCTAACAATGGTAGGAATTTCAGGCAACTACAAGGATGGATGCCATCAATTCTTCTGGAAACTATAAAGATAGATGCCATCAACTCCCTGGATGTAACCAAGAAGGATACATAAAGTATATGCCTATATCTTCACAAATAAATGATTTTTCTTTTCATTTTTTTCTGAAGATATATGCCACTAATGAGAACAAGTAAATCATTTTCAAACGTAATCTTCGACAAAAGAATGTAGAACTTTAAAAAAAGTAAATACGTATATATATTCCACTGTACTTCTGTGTAAAACAATAACTTGTCTAACAGGAGGACATAGTGTTTCAAGAAAACTTTTTTTTTCCGTTTCAAAACACATAACAACATCCATCACTTAAACAAATGTTAAGATAAAGTTTAAAGATGAGAAAACTCAAGAAGATATGATAACATTTTCAAAGCAAAAATAATGCACCCTATCTGTGAAGTGGCCTCAAATTTATTCAAAACTGTAAAAAAACCACTTGCACGGGAATTGGGGCTAGGAAGTTGACATTATCTGATACCAAGTATATGGAACCAAATAGTTCACGGTCAAGGTTTTGACATAAATATTTAGGCAAGTTCTAGATCTGGACAAATCATTACCTGTGAAATATATGAACCAAATAGATATGATATGAAAATCATGTAAAAAGATAAATGAATTCAGATGACTTTCAAAATTTTGTTATATTCCTGGCCTCCTATTCCCCCATCAAGGAAAATAAGTTGCATCTCAAAGCCGATTAATGGGGAAAACTGTCAGCACAATTTGCCAATTTCTCTCATGTTCATTTCGTCGCATTAAAAATATCTCTTTTTTCTTTCTTTTGGGAGACGGGGCAGATGAATGGCAGGTACTATACAAAATGTTAATGTCTCCCATTCCATTCTGTAATGGAAAGAGAATACAACATCAAAAACTTTCAAGACATCTAGGTCGGGCAAAAACCTACACAAGCTCCTGAGACTCATGCACCAGTGGCAACAGTTCTACAAGAAGGTTTAAACTTTCATCAGAAAGAGTTTGGTCGAAACTTAAATCAGACTGCAAGCCCTGATACTCAAAACTGAGTATCATACTGTTAAACCTAAAGCAGTCCCTAGATATCTGGTCAACCCCTCATTGTAGCAGGAATTTGGAGAAGTCATTCGAGGGTTCATAAAACGGCATTGGCGAAGGCCAACCAATCACAAAGATGAAATCCTTCCCTAGTCAATGGTTTTCCTCCAAAACCAAAAGCCCAGAAAAAGCCATGTCTTACAAAATGTATGTTTGGTAGCAGGACTTCAGAGGACTTTTTCTTAATAAACTCCATCAGTAAGTTAAAAGAAGATGGTGAAAATGGCTGCGTAGGCTAAGTGGCTATATTCAATAGCCAATGACTAAGTTAATGAGGGCATATTATGGTAAATTCATCCAAAAAATATCAGCAGTTCAACTTCAGAAGTAAAACAAAAGTTCCATGAACAGCAAATCAATCCGCCAGCTAAGAATATCATATAGGCGATCAACTCTAATCTTGTGTAGATCCTGCAATTATATGCATGCCAAAATAATTAATATTTCAAAATACATGCTCTAAACAAGGAAATTTTTGAGACAGGCATCAAGCATCAGAGTTATAAGGAACGGGAAGAAAACCAGTGGTTATCCTCTTCCATAGCCATAGCCACACCCAAACATCAATAAAATCTGAAACTCCGATGATAACCCCCCAACCCCCCCCTTTTTTTTTTTGTCTTTTAGCAACCACAGTGAAAATCTTAATACTAACAATTTTCAAAAAGGCATGCAAGGTAAGCTAAATATAAAAAGCCAACACCAACATGTCGCATAATGATCAAGTACAGTCATTCAACAAAATGTGAGCAGAATTCTGTAACCTCGAATTGATGAACTTACCCTTCACTGACCAAGCTTAAGGACAGATTCACCAGAATTGTTTGTGAAAAACCTAATTTGTTAAGAGTAGATGTAAGTGGTGCATACGGATGCTGCACACCAAGTTCAAAATTTAGAGTGGTCAGTATCATTTGCTCAGCCTCCGTCACCCGTTCCCGATGCTGCTCAAACCAGTCCTGTTTAACAAACAACAAATGTCAGAATGCTAGAAAGTGCAATTCTAATCTTAGCTTTCAAATATAAGTCGGGGAATGGAGAAAAATCTTCAAAAGTTCAAGTTGCTTCATGCTCTATATGACACACTAAACAGCATGAATAGGAAATATGATTCAATGCAGGAATACTCATCTGAATTTAAAAAGAAAGGCTATGCAATGGTTTTTTTATGTCAATGCAAAGAAAAACATTATGGCAATCAATAATGGGTTTTTATATTGACAGTTAAACTGTAAAAAGATTGTCTTCATTCTGAATGTTTAAAAGAGGACAGATCATATCAAAAAGGCTCAGAAGAACAGTAAAGATACTCACAATAGGGAGCATATAGGACAAGAAACTGATATCCTGCTTATGGAGAATCTCAGAAGATGTTCTCAACACAGTATTCAAAGGGCGCGGTGTCTCCTCGGACTTTGCTGCTAGGAACAGAGCGGCAGTAGCAATCAACTGGAAAAGAAACAAAATAGTCATAAAATATAATTACCAAATGGAGTGACAGAGTAAACCAACAACGTACATAATCCATTACCCAGTAGGAAATTAAAAAACAGCACAGAGTGGAGAACAGAAACATAGAGTTATATTCAGAAAAATAAAAAGGGAAAAGACTTTGAACACAACGAATGATTGATTATCTTAATTGGTATAATGTTGATCATATGAGGACATAAAATTTATGGCTATCTAAGATAAAGGAAACCTTAATAACATCAGAAGATGCTATGAATTTCAAAATACATTGAATACTCACAAATCTATCATGGCAAGCATGTGACCGCCGGGCGAAAAACCGATGACAGAGAACCATTGCAGTAGCGATAGTAGTCTGGGGCCTGGAAGAGATATGATTAGGTTGTAAATTACATACGTCTTGGAAAGAGAAAAGAAAACCTTGAAACTTGAAGTCAACGAGCAAAATGTTCAAAATACCATAAACACTAGTTCTGGACAAAACCCTGTTAACTAAATGATAAGAACTCTATTCAAAATGAAAGCATAACAAGGATGCACGTTAAGGAGAAGAAGCTTACAAGTCAAGCCGCAATCCAAGATTCTGAAGGTAAGAACAGTATGAGTAGCGCAAGTGTGCTTCACGTACTGAATCTATACCATCTTTTCTAGATGGGGAGCATCTCTCTATCTCATCCCTTGACATAAAGGGCAGTTCATCCTCATCTAACTTTGAGCGGTCACGTTTACCAGTAGTAGATGCAGAGGCATCACCATTGGATCTTGGATGAGGAACATAATTATTGCAGGAAGAAGAGATAAACTCATACGTGTTGGGTGGCAGATAATGTCTCCCACCGTCACCCCAAGTAGAATCTGAAAATTTTCTCCTCTTAAACGATGGTGCACTATCAGGCTTGATATAATTAGAATCATCAGCATGCTCCTTATAACCACCCACGAACTTCTGGAAATTGTTATAATTGTACTTCTGATAATTGTTATAATTCTTAACGAAGTTATTAGTCCTGCTCCTGTTCCAGTTGTTGTTGTGGTTGAAGTTGTTGAAGCTTTTGACATCATTTCTGCCGAGAGAAGGCCAATACTCATCACCAGCGGTGCCCCCTTGTGAGCGATAGTTACGTACAAAAGCCATTATTCCTGCCTAGTTAAAAACAACAAATAAGAAACCGAACAAACCAACAGAGAAAAAGTGCTGAGAAACTCCAAAACTAAATATAACAAAAACCAAACAAGGCATAGGAAATTATGATATACGCTGGTGAAAGATTTCTATAACAAAATCACAAGAAAAATTAGGTTATAGTGGTGCAATTACAATAATTCTACTCGATCAAAGCCTATATAAACTCAACCTCATCTAATCAACAACAACTCAATAGCATAAGAACCTCTAATTTGTCACTAAAACCAACCTGCTTCCAAATTCAACCAATTTTCAATTTTGATTCCTCAATTAATCCCCGACCCAATTTCTATTATCCAGCAAACAGAATTCCCAATTCTCCTACTTACAATATTATCTATGGATCCATAAATATGTATAAGCATAAATAATAACCTATAAATTTCAGATCCTCCTACGGCTCTTCACTTCAAATTAAAAAAAATCAATACAAAAAAAAAGATAAATAATAGCAGAACATTGGAAAAAGTAACCCAATTTGAATCTAAAACTGAAGAATTAACCAACTATGGATATCTGATTGCCCAGAAATTGGGAGACTGAAACGATGAAAACCTTACAGCTGAAAAAGGACGACGTTAAGAAGAATCGCAATCGGGAAATATAAGAGCGATTAGCCGATCGGCAGCGATGGAGATCTGAAACCGCGGTTGGATACGATCGTAGGCAAGACGGTTAGGGTTTGGGAGGAAGAACGCGTAAGGAGCAGAGAGAGAGGAGAGAGCGGAAGAAGGATGCGAACTTTCACCGCAAACCGAAAGGGAGGAGCATTTTATATTTGTAATTTGATGAGGGTAAAACCGTAAAAGCGTCAGCAATAAACAACCCAATCCGCGCTGAGTTTAGATCGGCTGTGCCCAAGTTTCCTCTGCCCACCCTCTTCCCGCGTCCTCCTTCTGACAAGTGTCCTATGAACTAACATCAAGTTAACAGAGTTAAACTTGACATAAAATAAAAAACAAAAAATAAAAATATACCTCCCTACTCTCAGAGAAGAAGGGAAGATTTTTTATTGAGTTTCAAGTTAACAGGGTTAATTTGGTGTTAGTTCATAGGACACTTGTCAGCAGGAGGATGCGGGAAAAGGATGGATATAGGGAATACGGGCACAGCAGATCTAACTCATTAGCGCTTTAACCCGCTCTGGAATCTTGTATTTATCTCTACCGATTGATTAAACACTCATTGTCAACCAAAATATTATGAAATTATCAGTTTAACCCTCTAATTAAAACAGAATATGAATAAGAAATATGGGGTAGAAATGTAATTTCACACAACCAAGCTTTACTTTTTTTTCAAAGGCTCACCTACATATAATCTTAACATATTTCTAATTATAAAAAGTAAATAAATAAATAAAAATTTCCCACCCTCACGTTCTCTATCACTCCCTTCCTCCCTCCTTTTATTTCAAAAACAAAAATAAAAAAAAATTCTCACAAATTTTGTGTGTGCTCATATGCTAATATTTAGTAAAAAATACCTAATCCGATTTAATTTTAATTAACTTTATTTTATTACGACTTGATTTTAACAACTTTTGACACACCCCGACCGAAGTCTAGGCATGATGGCCGTCACATGAGGGTGACATAGCTATAAGTGTTGTACGAAAGCGATTTAAGTTAAGATAATATGAGTATAGAAATAAGTGTGAAATTCACAATCAGAGCTTAACTAGCCTAAGTGCAGTCAAGCATAAAGTACTGATTAAATCAACACCCAAAGGTGATCCTACATGAGTGATGGTCTGTCAAAACCTCCGTTGTCTCCTCGTAAGCCACCAACAAAGCTACCTAAAACCTGGAGGGGTGCAAAACAAAACTGAGTGGGTCAAAAACAAAGTTTTGAAAACCATTTTATTTCTCAAAAGTTCTATCCCGTCGCTGTAAAACCTGTAATATTTCCTAGAAAATAGTATATACATATACTAAATCTCAACACAGTTCAACATCATCAAAATCCGAAATCATAATATGAATATGC
>JAOTRO020191934.1:0-10518 GCA_028566515.2 Pyracantha coccinea | reverse complement strand
CAATCTTTCTACCTTTGAGTACTTCATAGGGAGATTTGAACTCTAGCACTCGACTTGGGAGTCGATCGATGAGATAAGTGGCAGTGAGGATTGCAAATGACCAAAATTTCTTTGGAACATTCATGTGAAGCATAAAGGCACAAGTCTTCTCTAAGAGATCCTTATTCTTTCTCTCAGCTACTCCATTTTGTTGGGGAGTTCCTACACAACTGGTTTGATGTATGATGCCTTGAGAACTTATGTATTGAAGCATGTTGTTGGATAGAAATTGATTGCCATTGTCTGATCTTAAGACTTTAATGTTTGATTGAAATTGAGTTTTAACATGTAGATGAAAGTCTTTGAAAATGTTTGGGACTTCACTCTTTGATTTCATAAGGTATAAAAAAACTCATTCGAGAGAAGTCATCAACAAATATAACAAAATACTTAAAACCTTCCATTGATTCAGTTGTTGGCCCCCATACATCAGTGTGTACCATTTCAAAAGGTTGACTTATCCTAGACATTGAATTACCAAAAGGTAGTCTAGTAAACTTAGAAAATTGACAAGTATCACAAGTAAGATGAGATTTACAAAAATGTGGAAATAGTTTTGACAAGACAACTTCTGAGGATAAGCTAATCTTTGATGCCAAAGTTGGTTTTCATCTATGGACTTCCATTGAGCTTGAAGAGCCTGAGAAAAATAGGCATTGTTACATAGGTAGTAAAGTCCATTTATGAAAACCCCTTCACCAATCATCTTCATGGTGAGAACATCCTGAAAAAATTACATTGTTTGGTGAGAAAAGAGCATGACAATTTAGGGTGTTTGTGATTTTTCCAATTGTGGAAAGGAAAGGTTGGTACATATAAGGTAGTGGAAGTTGTTTTATGTGAGAGTAAGTTTACTTCCCCTGTTTACTTCCCCTTTGCCTAAAACTAAGACATTTTTTCCATTTGCAACTGAAACATGTGGAGGACTCGAAAAATGTTTAAAATGATACAAGTTGGTGACTTTGTTTGTCATATGATCTGTGGCGCTTGAATCTATTACCCAACAATCATTTTCAGTATTAGTCAATAAGGTAATAGTGAAGGCTTTGAGTATACCTAGTGCTTCCTCCCATGATACCTTCTCATTTCCAGCAAGAAAGCCGACAAACTGTCCCAACATAGCTGTATGACTGCTCTCATCCTTGCCTTGAGCTTGTGAACCTCCTCCATGTCCTTTACTTTGATGATATGTTGCAAATTCATTAACAAGAGATAATGGATTAGCAGTGAATTCCATAGATCCTTGTGAAACAGTAGGAGAGTGAACATTAGCAAGTTGAGCCTTGGGTTGAGAGTGAAATTGTTGTGAGGACCTTGGTATTATCTTTCTGTCTTTGCTAAATCACACCATTGCAATATTTGCATTTTAGGTGTGTATTTCTTCCCTTGTACCCTTTTGCCTCTAGGTTCTTGTAGTTTGAGGCATATACACGATTCTCAATCAATCTTGAGCTGTGCTAAGCATTCATCACTTTCTTCCTTGCTTCTTCTCGTTGAATGGTTGCATAGACATTGTTGAAGGTGGGTAGTTCTTGACTCATCAATATGTGACTCCTTAGGTCCTCGTATTCGGAGTTCAAACTCCCTAACAGCTGATAGATTTTGTCTTCCTCAGCTCGTTTTAGAAGAGTGTTAGGGTCTGTGGTATGAGGAAGATATACATCCAACTCATTCCACATTGCCTTGAGACTATCAAGGTGTTGAACAAATGCCGTTCCTTCTTGTTAGGCACTAGCAATGTCCTTCTTAAGTTGAAAAACTCGTGCATAATTGTTTTGATTTCCATACATATCCTGCAAGACTTTCCAAAGATCAAGTGACGAATTGTAATAGCTGAAAATCTCAGCAACATGTTTCTCCATGGTGTTGAGAAGTAAGGACATGATAAGCTGACCCTTGCAAAGCCATGCACTGTATGTTGACGAGGAGCTGTCTGGAGCCTCCACGCTTCCATTAACAAACCTTAATTTCCCTTTGCCTTCGAGAGCTAGTGAAACAGCTCGAGACCAAGGAAGATAATGAACTCGTTCAAGAGAACTAAACACAGACGTTGATTGGTGTTAACCTCAATGTTTGAGAAATTTGGGGAGAGGCTATGCTGAGTTTCTTCATCGCGGTTTAGTGAACTTTCTTCAGCATGGCTCAAAGATGAAAGGAATAATGCAGCAGCAAGAATGGCAGAGACATGTTACAAAAGAACCTACTCTGATACCATGTGGATTTTCTAGCTTTAAGTTTCAATATATTTCTCATGAGTATAATGTACAAGATACAAGGTATATATGAGAGAAGAATGAAAGAAGAGGTCCGGGTAGTTAGCTGCAACAAGCAGCTGACAAGAATGAAGAAAATAGGGTTGTCTATCATAGCCAACAAGAGCTAACCTACTTCACTCAATCAGTCACCTTCCTTAGATTAAGGAAGAGCTTTATCTACTTTACACTAATCAGTCACTTCCCTTAAATTAAGGAAAAATAGATTTGCAACAAGTATGGGCTTAAGTTTACCCTAGAGATACACCCAAGATAGCTTACCCTAGAAACTAACCCTAAATCCATCGGGACACACTTCATTCCTTCAACAAGTAGCAACAATCTTGACGAAAGCAATATTGTAGGAGTGACTGACACTGGACTTTGGCTGGAATCTGACAGCTTTGATGACACCGGATGTAGTCCACTGCCACTGACCTGAAAATATAAAGGCACATGACAATCCTAAGCCAACATTACTTGTAATTAGTGTGGCAAACTAGTTTTTTGTTTGTTACTCCAATCATCAATACATCTAGAATTTTTATCGCAAATGGTTCGTTTGTTTTTTATTAAATTTGATCATGTGAAATGATGACTTTTGAAAACATTAGGAAATAGGAAAAGCCTATAGCTCTCAAGTAATTCATGTTTGAATTATGATATAGCATGGCATGCCTAAATGTTTAAACAGTAAATAATAGGAGCCCGGCGTGCTGCAGGATTCAGCCCAACTGATGTCCAGTCCCCACGAGACAGACGCCATGGTACTCACGCTGCATCATCGATAGCAGGAACTTTGTTAGTAGTGCTAGTCTTCATAGCTTTTGGTTGGGTGCAACAAGAGGAAGGCCCTCAGCACGTAGTACGGTGTACAATGTATGTTTGGCAGCAGATGACTGTGCGGATGATGACATTCTTGCGGCATTCGATGATGCTATTGCTGATGGTGTTGATGTAAGGAAATTTTTTGTGCTCTCTATTTATGCTTAGAATTTATTTTAGTCAATTCAGCTAGTTTAGTCACTGTATTTAGACAAAATTTGCAATTTATGCCGAAAAATATTATTTTCATTATCTTGTATCATCTTTTTAATAAAGATAGAACCCATAGTCTTAGTGGGCTCTATCTCTATTAGAAAGGTGATACTTCTAACAGAGAGATGATACAAATATATGGAAAGTGAAATACTACTTATTTATGTCACTTCCGTTAAATAAATATTAAAGATATTATCTACACTGGTGGGGGAGGTGGTTCAAATTCGTCTTTGGTAAGAATCAAACCTAAGACCTCAAACTTAAAAGTAAATGACTATTTATTAATTAATTTTAAATTAATAAAAATTATCTAACTATGTAAAAAAAGTTCTCTTCCCGCAGCCCCCCAATTTAAATCAATTCTATGGAACCCAATTTAATTGGGTATTTTCTTCAACTACTGACGACGAAAGAAGTGTGGGACGCAATTGCTCGCACATATTATGATGGCTCCGACATATCTCAAGTCTACGATCTTACTTGTAAGGCCTCTTGCATGAGGCAAGATGAACAATCGGTGGAGACATACTATAGTGATCTTCAATCTTTGTGGCAAGAGATACTTTGCTTGCAAGCTTGGATGAGATGTTTGATAAAATTTGTAGTGATATTCTATGAACTGAGCCCTTCCATTCTGTCAAACAAACCTTTGCCTATGTTCGTCGGGATGCAATACGACACACTGTTATGAATACCAGAGGACAACTGCCGAGCGGGACAACAATGGTGGCTCAGCCTGCAACACGAGCCGCGGTTCCACCTCGTCCCTATGCCTCCGAGAAGCCATCGACACCAAGCCCAGGACTGCAGCGCCATGCGACTGCTTAGCACATGGCTTGCTCTTTGCTGCCAAAACGACATCATATTCCACCATGGGACCCCGTCCTTTTCGTCCTAAACCACCATGGTTGCACTTACTGTGGCAATGAGAAGCACAACCGTGATAATTGCTTTAAGTTGCACGGCTATCCTGACTGGTGGGAACCATTGAAGCTTCAGAAACAACATGAACTAGAAGAACAATCCAAGCTTGGGCAAGCCAATCTTGTAACCTCAGTATCCCAACTATCTTTGATATCTCAGGATGATCCCCCACCTGTTTCGAGTTCTTCTAATATGTCTCTGGAGTCCTCAGGTAACTATGGTTATGCTTTTAATATGAATAGTGATGATACTTAGTTCGGTTGGAACATTGACGCTGGTGGTACATACCATATGACCTATGGCCCCATTGATTTGGCATGTGATATTGTTCCAACTCCGACGTAATATTACCAATGCTAATGGTGTCACCTCACAGGTGACTGAAGCTGGCATTGTACACCTTACACCCACTCTCTTTTTGCCTCATACACTACTTGTACCTTCACTAAAGCATAAATTGATGTCTCCTAGCCAAATTAGTGAGCAATTAAATTTTTGTGTATTAATGTATCCGAAGTTTTGTCTTATTCAGGATATTCTCACGAAGAAGATAATTAGTAGTGGTACCAAGAAGAGGGATCTCTATTTTGTGGATGATGTCAGTAAAAGACGTGTCAATCTCGCCCAAGGAGCCGTTGATCACAAGCAGCGTCAGATATGGTTGTGGCATCACCATTTGGGTCATTCGTCTTTCAGTTACTTAAATCATATGTTTCTAGATTTATTTGTTGGTTGTTCTGTTTCATACTTTAAATGTGACACTTGCATACTTGCAAGGAGTCATCATGTTTCTTACCCGTTGAATTCTAATAAAAGTGTTACTCATTTTGGTCTTGTTCATTCGGATGTTTGGGAAACATCTCCGATTACTACTTTATCTGGTATTAGGTGGTTTATGACTTTTATAGACGATTGCACACAGATGACATGGTTATACCTTCTTAAGCATAAAAGTGATGTGTTTTTGACTTTTAAGACATTCCACACCATGGTTTAGACACGGCTTTCTACTAAAATCTGGATTTTGCATTTTGATAATGGTGGTGAATATGTTAATAATGATTTTACACATTATTTGACTAATCACATAATCCTCCATGAAACTACTTGTGGGGTGGCTGAGCGCAAAAATCGGCATATATTAGAAACGGCTCAGTCTCTCTTGATTAAGGCGCATAATCCCCGCTTCTCTTGGGATATTGCTCTTCAGACTGCTATTTATCTTATCAACCGAATGCCATCCAAAGTCTTGGACTTTCTTACGCCCTTACAAGTCCTTGCTACATTCGAGCATTTCCCGTCCGTTTTGGTACTCCTACCTCGGGTTTTTGGACGTGTTGCCTTTGTTCAACTTTATAGAAATCAACAGAAGAAACTTGACCCATGTGCTCTCCGTTGTATTTTTATGGGGTATGAACTACATCAGAAAGGGTACCGTTCACCCTCATTCGCGACGGATGTATGTTACCATGGATATCACTTTTTTTGAGTTTGAAATGTATTACTCTTCGGCTTCTTCAAACTCTACTCTTCGAAGGGATACACTGAATGATGAGCATGATTGGACTATGGTTGCTAACAATGATCTTTCGCTGCCACTATCAGCCGAGCCAGCAATGGCTGTGCTGCCAACCCAGCCAACAACAGTAACATCGCTGCCCACGGAACCAGCGGCAGACACAGCAGTGTCGTCACCACCCACAACAACAATGCTGCCTCTTGCTGATTTTTGGGACTTCTACTGATACTAATCCCTCATCGTCTCTAAAAATAGTACCACCAGATGACCATACTCTTGAGAATATTCTTGAGGTAAGCTTTACTATCCCTGTTGATGTATCGGATGTTCTGAATTATCAGTTACCTTTTAGGCACCTAACCAAAATTCACCGGAAATGACAAAGGGCTCTAAAAAGGCTCTAAATATCTCATTGCCAACTATGTGTCATCACATAAATGATCAGAACCCGAAAAAGCCTTTGTGCAACAAATATCCAACGATAGCACACCAAGTTCATTGAAGGAGGCATTATCTGACTATCGATGGACTAAGGCAATGGAGGAAGAAATGGATGCACTTTAGAAAAATCAAACATGGAATTTGGTTCCGCTACCACGAGGAAAGAAGAGAGTCAGATGTAGATGGGTTTACACCATCAAGTATAAAGTTGATGGGTCCATAGAGTGATACAAAGCACGATTAGTGGCCAACGGATACACTCAAACGTATGGTGTTGATTATACAGAAATATTTGCCCCAGTAGTGAAGATTAATACTGTAAGAGTGTTACTTTCTTTGGCGGCTAACTTAGATTGCCCATTACAGCAATTCGATGTGAAAATGCTTTCTTACATGGCAATCTTTAGTCGGAACCTTCCTGATTAAAATCAAAAGTCCAAAAAACTTCTGTGGGGACATTTGCAAACAACTACGTATGCACATGAAAAATATCAAAGTGGCATCATGAATCGGTGGCATAAAAACCTTTACCCACCTGCTTGTTCTAGATGTTGGCACATGATCATGCATCGATCGATATACGTATGGACAATGCAAGCCCTACCACGCAAATTATGCCAAGAACAACAATCGATCGAGTGACCAGTGGTGGGAGAGCTAGGAATATTAGCAAGCTGCATTTTCTCACTTCCCACTCTCACTTGTTTGAGCATACTGACTAATATGCTTGTTTCTTGACTTATGGATATATCCAAAGGTCACTATGGATGCATGGCATGTGATGTAGGTCAGAAGGTTTTTCTCCTTTTCAAAAGCAGTATCTGTTGGAAAAGTTAGACATGGAATTGATACCATATTTAGTACTGAGGTGTTTTTATAAAAAGTGGGTATAAAAAAAAGCTGAGTTCAAAAATATGTTTAGTAAATACTTAAAAACAGCTTATTTTCATAGTGTTGGGTGAAAAAAATATGAAAACGTGAAGTAGCAAAAATGAGCTTTGAAAAAAAGCTGAAAATGTGAAGCAGCATAAATGTTGGATTATATGTTGAATGTTGGATTATGATTTCTTGTTAAACGTTGGATTATATGTTTAAGATAAAGTTTATAAATATTTTTCTTTTAAAAACAAAGTATATTTAGTAATTCACCTTTATTTGTTCAGAAAATTAAATTAATAGCACATTATACCATTTTTGGTCATTTCACACAGTCACAGTTGGTTTACATAAAAGTTTACCCAACACTATAATACTTTCTTTCTTTTTTTCTTTTTCTTTTTTTTTTTTCCAAAAACACTTTTACAAAAAAGTTTACCAAACACTCTACTGCTTTATTTCACAGCTGCTTGTTCTCACAGCACAGCAGAAACAATTTTTTTTTTAAAGCACAACAATACTAAACCAGCCCTTAATATGCTTTTGTACCGTTATTCCCTACAACCAAAAATTGAATGAAGTAAAAACTACCTTATTTCGCAACATTTCTCAACTGGCTAGTGGCTCTCTAGTTTTTTCGATTGTCATCATGGTCGAAGTACGTAAACTGGGTCGGATCATTTTCTTCTTTGAGCAGATATGACCAAGGACAATAACCATCGGGCCGGGATAACCATCGATGAAGGCTATTGCACATGTTATGCACTAAGTAAAGGTTGCAAGCGGTTATTTGCTTGTAGAGCTACCGGCCGCCTTATGGTACAAATTTTATAACTAGAACCGCTTATTTTTTAATCATCATTTAAGATTATATGTGCAAGATCAATGTATTTGGAGATCAGTCAGTACATCTATATGTATCATATCTGAATGGAGAGTTTGTTATGAGGATATTAGTTGTTGCCCAAATTATCGATTTGATACATGTGGATGGCTAAACAATTTTTAAGTTGATTATTTATTTTTTTTAGCAAAGATAATATCAAATGATGATTAAAAACATTAGGGGTTTCACTTATGAAATTTGTACGATGCAATACCTTAATGAAAGTGTGTGAATAAGGTGATTTACGCATGCCACCAATCTGCACTTGAGTTGGATTCCCCCGTCCCGCAGTTTAGTAGAATTAGTGTAGACACTTGTATTAAAAAATCTTTAAACCTAGGTCTATGGATGGATATTTTATTTGAGTTTTTTTTCTTCTTATACAAGCGATACTAAGTGAGGGAGAATCGAACTCATGACCTCAACTACGAAAGTGTGGGACTCCTTTAAGGGCTTTTAGATTGCTCATCCAAATGTGCCTTTTGCTTTTCCTTTCTGGTTTTGTTTTGTTTTGTTTTTTTGTTTTTTTGTTTTTTTTTTGTGCTCTGTTTGACTGCTAAGAAAGTGAGGAAGAAAGTAAAGTACAAAAATTTAGGAATTTGCACGTGCAACATGACCTCGACATCTAATCAATGAAAAATGAGAGAAATCGGAACGAAATTGAACTGGATCTAAGAGGCTTCTTGCCGATTGTTAGCCTTTCAAGCTCCACTCTAACTTCACCTTCAGCCTAATATTTACTGAAGAGAGAAATGAGTAACAGGTGAAGAGATTGAATTGTGAAAGAAAATTTTTATTTGAACACAATAATTATCTTTCCACAACTGTAGATCCCATGGTTGTTTGAGAGAGAGAGAGAGAGAGAGAGAGAGAGAGTTGATTCATATGATAATCCTAGCCAAGCGTCTACTATAGAAGAAATTTTTTTATTGTGACGGAAAAACAAGTGGTACACCATGTGTTTTAATAGAAGTGGTAGGAAATTTTATTTTTTTAAGTTATTAACTTTTTAGCACACATATCCCACCATTTGTATAGTGACACGTAGTGTACCATCTCGTGTACCGGTCACATTGAAAAATCTCTCCTAGTGTAGCACTTGGTCATCTTGCTTGGCGACTACTTCTTTTATCACTTATCAGTTCAACATTAGGGTTTTGAAGGCAGTCCACAAATTGATGAATTGGACTGGTTGGGAATAAATTTTGACTTCTTTTTTTCTTTTCTAGGGAGAGAGAGAATTGAGACAGAAAAAGACACTGTGGGTGCTGGAGACTCGACGATCGCCAAGAAGGTGGAGATTGTTGTCGTGTGCAAGTTTCTTTGCTTTTGTGGTTTTTATTTTATTTTTAGATTGATGAAGGGCTTAAGGGGAATAATGTAAAAGATTTTTATAAGTTGGGATTGGAAAGATAATACTTGAGTTTAAATAAAGTCACTATACCACTATAAAGGGTATATTTGTAACTTACACTCTAGAGAAAAAAATACTAATTATGTCATCTTTTACATGAATTAACTTTTGTCATTCCTTGAAATGTTTTAAAAAGTGTGTTGTCTCAATATAAAATTAAGTATTAAAAGTATACTATATGTGTAATTTTTCCTATACTATATATACTAGCCTTCCTGCACGCGCGTGCAAAAGGCTTTTTTTTTTAATCACAGGCACTACGCGCCCCTATAAATCTTGTATGTATACCTTTTTTTGTGTTCAACAAGGTTTGATAATAGGCAAGGCGACATGTTGAACCTTATAGTCGCTGTGATTCATTTATTAAGTGTCGCTTTTGTCTTTGATGGGCGCTACTTGTACATAATACATTTTTCGTGTTCAATTGGGTTTGATAATAGGCAAGGCCACGGGGTGAACCTTGTAGTCGCTGCGATTCATTTATTAATTGTCGTTTTTGTGTCTGATGGGCGCTATGCGCCCCTATAGATCTTGTACATGTACATTTTTCATGTTCAATTGGATTTGATAATAGGCAAGGCCACAAAATTGAACCTTGTAATCGCTGCGCTTTGTTTATTAATTATCGCTTTTGACTTTGTTGATTACTCGTATAAAACTTCTTTTTTTTTTTTCTTCTAAAGAATGCAAAATGTTTGTTTGTCCCAATGGAGATTGGTCATCGTCGGCCTATATCAATAAACTGCAAAAGTGAAGAATAAAAATCAGATTGGATTCGCAACAAAGATGCAATTGCAAAGGTAGATAAGAATCTTGGTAGTCCATCAAACTAAAAGCAGGCAGTTTGGGTCTTTTTTTTTTTTTGGGTACCGTGATAACAAACAACCTTTTGGCCCAAATCATGAAGAAAAATGTACAACCAATGCATTCATTATTGATTTCGAATACAATCCCAGGAAGTTTTGTTGAGAGGAGCCTTAAAGAGAGCTCGTTTAGGTTAAAATTAATTGTGACTATTGGAGATTAAAAGTAATGGCTGGATTAATAACTTGGCTATTACACAGAGCACCTAATCTTATAGGATTTTGCATTTGTTGAAAGAAATAAGATAAAGCAAAAGGAAACT
>JAOTRO020191925.1:0-10518 GCA_028566515.2 Pyracantha coccinea | reverse complement strand
AACAAACTGTGTATCAAATGGAGTTTTGTGTGAACAAATATTGGCAAAACACCACAGAGCGTTGATGCTGCGCGAAACCAGCATATCATCTGTGTTACGGATTGGGTTTTGAGTTCATTAAAAATTACTTGACCATCAAGCCATATATCATTTGAGAGTCCTTCCAGTGTCGTTTCCAAATCTTCAAGCGGTTTCCCAATCCGCGAAAACAATATTCTCATTTTACTAAAACATGTCACTGCAGTCAGTATTTGAGGTTGCATATGTTCTATGAACAGAAGTCCAAGAAACAAGTGCTTCATATTTTTCAGGTGACATATTCCTAAATCTTGACCTTCCTGCAAATTTCGATCTTTATCCAAATAGTTCTTGTGAAATTTTTTTTGGTATATGTCATTATAATTTTACGTATGGTGATGTCATTGATGATCCTACAATGGATGATGGTACTGGTGGCTAAGAGTTTTCTCGGTAGGTTGGAGTGGATAATCAAGAGATGTGTTTGAATTCTATCAAGGATATTCATGATGACAACAATCTGCTTGTTGAATTGAAAATTGATTGAACACAAATGAACACAATCGTTTTGAAAAAGGTGATGGAAACTTTTGCTAAGTTTCAATTCCATGATCCAGTTTGGTTGGATTTTATACATGCTTCCATAAACAAGAGGTTGAGTGAAATGATTGATTTGTTAAAATTCTTAAGTATTGAGGCATTATGTTCATATCTTGATGCTATAGTTCAAGTTTGAGAGATGGCTAATCTCTGTATATTCTATGCAAAGAATCTGTTTGTAAGTGTGAAAAAGAAAACAAAGCATGGTAAGGCAGAATGGTTGTAGCACTTTGCAGTTTGGATACAAGTTCTTACAAACAAAACTCAAGGACCAATTTTCTTCGAGAATGATGCAAGATGGGAAATAAAAGATTCATTTGGCATGGAGCACAATAAATTATTGGAAGACGGATTTATGCGCTAGAATAAAGAGGGTGATTTGATACAAATGGCTGATAAGATTAAGTTCAAGATGTTTTTTATGGCTGATAATAGCCTTTATTTATGTAATTTTCAATACTAAGTGTTTTTATGTTTATTGCCTTTTTAAATTTCTGAATGTAAGTTACCAAAGGATTATAAAAATCATTTCTTTCTGTAAGATGAAAAGAGTTGGACGTTTTTTATTAATGAAAATATTTAGAGTGTTTTTGTTTCAGTTTTGTGCCTTTCTCTTTATGAGATTATTCTGCTTTGTTCTTTTAGTTGTCTACGTTGTAGGTTGGTATTAGAGATAGAATTTTGGAGTTTTCCGGTCTCTCCTCGCACTACCAACTGTGACTGGTATTGACCGAGCCGGTAGTTTGAACCTACAGCTGAATCTTGGGCTTATTGGATATAGTGTGTGAAATCTGTTCACTACCATTTAATTTGAAAGATCACTAGCACTTCAAAAATTACTCGGGCTAGTATTGCGGCTCATCCGTTACGAGTAAGGGCAGAATTGTCATTTTGAAAAGAAAACTAAGACTTCCCGGTAATTTCCGATCGTTGGGCCTTGAGACGCGCACGTAGCGCCTCCAGCGGCCGCCCATGAAGTCAACCACCTGAAGCATTATCATCATCACAAACTGGTATTATTCCTCCAACTGCCAAAATCGCTAATCGCCAAATTAGAGTTACGTCACTCCTTGCTCAGTGAACTGTCCGTTCAGTCCCCCAATGGAGGAGCCGTACGGAACCAACGGCGGAGTCCACGTGGACGTCATCGACAACGACGGCGAGGTCCACACCAAACGGGAGGAGACTCTCTACGGCGTTCTCCACCGTCTGATCATTGAGATCCTCTTCCCCGGCTCCACCAGTGCCGGCGCTGCTGCTCCGCTGTTTCACCGGATCAAAAACTCCCTAGCCAAGAACGTTCCGCTGCTTCGCGAAGCTTCTAGAAACAGTGGGCGGAACGTTCTTCTGTGGACTCGGAGGGGGAGTCCTCTCCGTGCACTCCTGGTCATCTCTGTGAGTATTGTCGGTGACCTTAGCTCTTGAACTACTTGTACCTTGCGGTTTATCTAGTTGTATGTTGCAATCTAGGAGAAGATAGAGTTTGTTTTTTTCTTCCTTTTTACCAGAGCTCTGCGTGCTTATGAAGGTTGTACATTTTGCATCTGGGCTTTGTACATTGCTATAAAGACAACAGATTGTTTAGCTCTCGAAATAACATTTGTTTTGTTTTAGCGAAAGTTTTACCATGCTCCGGTGTATGGTATGCACTAAACCAGTGGAGGGTTGGATGTGCATCAAACGGGTTCAATGGCCAAGGATCTCGGTGTTTAGTATGATCCCGTGCGTACTAGAAAATCCATTGTTTCAGTTATGGGATGTTAGTTGGAATGTGTTTGGTATGTTTTATGGATGTTGATGTTTATTTTGGTGATTGAATCAAATTACGCTCTTTGTCAAAAGTTTCGTGATTTTGGTCAATTATATTAGATTGAGTTGGTTGAAAGGAAAAGGGGAAATGATGTTTCATAACTATGGTGGCGGAATTCAGCTGCATCAAAATATGTCGGATCAATTCATCAATGGGACACAAGAAAAAGCTCATGGATTTGGAGTCCCACTGGGCATTCTGCACTACATTGGGTTCACATTGTATGGAGTTTTGCTTATGAGGGAATTAGGGATAGGGGTAGGAGTTGGTCTTGTTAGTGTCTTTCTCCCCATTGGTCTGTGATATGTGTAAAATGCCTATGAATGTATTATGTCTCGATATCTGATGCTTTATTGTCCCATTGCATTGACCATGTATATTATGATGATGGGGGAGCAGATCAGTAGGGATACTTCCGTTTCTTGTGTTTCCTTATCGGGTGGAAGAGGAGCCAAATATCAAGTTCCTTCTTGTTGAAGGGCTGTAAACCTCTGCCGCTGCAGCTGTCCATTCAGGGTTTTAAAAACCACAGAAAAAGTAGATTCAGTAGTAGGTGATGATTGCATAGACGAACAGTGCATTAGAAACCATAACCGTTTTCTTAGAAATGCCATATTTGGATCTCATTTGCATAGGATGATGATTGAAGACAAAAAGGAGAGGAAACAAATGCTCCACGAGGGCTGCACGTAGAATAGAGGAAGAAGACTTAGAAGAATAAGAAGAAACATAAAGTAGAATAGAAGTAGAAGAATGTATTGTAGTTAAAAAATTCAAGGAAATTCGAAGGAGTGAATACTTTGTTGGGGAAAAAGTTACCTGTAAGGATATCCCTTGTTCAATATGTGCTCGGTCAGGATCAACGTACTGAGATATTTCCCAGTTGTTTGGCTTCTGCTAGATTTCTTTTTTCGTACACCAAGTTTGAGGGGGCATGATAGACAACAGAGTTCACAGTATGGTAGCTCAATTGTACTGGTTGTGTTAGTCTTAGTACCGTTGTAAAGAGCAAACGTCTATTATTGTGCCGGCAGCATCTGCCTTTTTACCTCTGTTGTATTTACTTTTTTATAGGCTACAGACCAGCTATTCTTGTGAATGATAAATCTGTTTCCATCATCAGATAAATACATCTTTTATTAGCTTCATAGTTGTTTGGTATATGTTGGGTAAGGATAATTTTTATTTTAATCAAGCCTACGTTTCTGTGCAATTTTCTATATCATGGATCTAAGACATTATGTTTAATATGTCTTCATGAATAATAACTAATCACCAAAGGAAATGCACTTTTGCTCAAATTTTTTGTCTTATTGTTCTAATTTTTCAATTGCTGTGATTCGAACAAGTCTAATTTTACAGTTTGACTATTGATGATTGATATTAGTATAGATCATTTCAATGAGACACTTGAGTTAACAACTGATTCTTTTGATGCAGGTTGGCACAATTACTCTTGTTGCCTTGACAGGATTGCTTGTCTTCATGTTTTTCTTCGTGGCAGCAACTTTCAATGCCGTCGTTATCTCTCTCCTACTGTCTTTGGCAGCTGCCGGAGGATTCTTGGCCATTTTCTTTGCCTGTGTAACAGCTATATACATTGGAGCATTATCAGTGGCTGTTTTTGTTATTTCCGCCACAACAATAACTGCAATGGGAGCTGTTCTGTTAACTACAGGTAGGACAGGATGACCAATTAACCATTACTTCTGCCAATTCTCTCTAGTTTTTAATACTTACCTCCTACATATTGAAGAACAACCTATATTGTCTAAAAGTGTCGTATAAGCAGAAGCAACGCATTTACCACTATATTAGTGGTAGCTTTCTAAATTTGCAACAATTATACTTATCAGGTCTACTAATACATAAAGATGAGAAAGTAAGTAATAAGTTTATGAAAAGAAATTTCCTTTCAAAATTAACTGACCCTAAGGCAAAGATAGTGTGTAAGGTTTCAGGGGTCCTTTCTGTCTCTGTTCTTTGTGATTATTTAGGGGTCCTAGTTGTTGCCTTTCTTTTGGTTCTGTTGAAGTGTTTGCGTGCCCCATGGTTAAATGTATGACCTTGCAATCAGGTTGCTACTCTCTCTGATTAAATATACACGACAGTAACATTTGATCAAGAGACAAACAGTTAGTCTATCTACTTAAGAAAGACCAAGCTACTGACTTGCAGTTAACTTTTTGCCACTTGATTTTCTGTATGCTACATTATTTGAATATATGTGCACTTGTTACCGGAAATTCTGGGCTTTGTATCAAATTCATGGCCTGTATAATACAGTTCATTGATGGCTGATCGATCTATATTTTGAATTGTCTATTATTCCACTTCCCATTGAGTCCAGGTTCTTATCATGTTTCTTTGTTCCCCTTATTAGGTTGGATTGGATTCTTTTGGATCGTGTTGCTGGCAACAAAGAAATCTCTGGGCCTTGCTAAGAAGTCATTTGATGCGACTGGTTCAGCGCTTGCAGCTTACTCTTATACTAGGCATGCTCGCCATCATTCAGCAATCGATAAGGCAGATTGAAGAATAATAAAAAGAATTAATGTGTCCGATTGAAGCAGATGCCAGGTTTGCAGACCCTTGTTGAGATATATGACAATGTTGTTTCTTGTCTACGGTTTGATGCATATTTGTTGGATTATTGTTAAGGCAAGGTAAGCGGGGTATTGTATAGGTTTTCCCAAGTTTGTCTATTTTCTTGTCCATATAAAACTACTATATATTGGCCTCTTTTGTATAATATACGTGTTGCAGATGTTAAATTGCACAGAACATAGGCATAATGCCGTATATATTAAACACAACCACTCTTCCCTCGAGGAGTTGTGACCTGTTCATGTATATAGCAATCTGCAGCTGCAGTCGTTTATGTTGGCTTGATGTGATTTGTAAAGATTTTAGGACTCCTTGTTTTGGTAAGAAAAAGATTGTGTATATTTCTTTCCTTGTGAGATTAGGCATTGTATATGTATATATGCTGTAACCAAGGGTTAATAAAAAGCAAGTATTTTTGGGTGTATGTTTCTACTTGGCATATGAGCCTTGTGCGATTCTAACCCTGACCCTAATTACCTGCACGGCTGTGATCCTGCTGCTGCTTCAAAGTACAAACTGTGCCGTGCGTGCTGTATCTGCTGTACCAGTGCCCGGCTGTGCTTGACTGCTGCTGCTGCCTTCCTTTGTCAAGATGGTGAACTTTTCAGAGCTAAGTTCGGGGCAAAAGTTGAAAGAAGGGATCATTGGTTCAACAAATAGATATGTATTGAATTCAGTTGTGAGCCAGAGTGATGCTTTCGCTGTGCCTAGTGCGATGAAATTGAGTGGATCAAATTATCCTCTTTGACCAAAGGTACTAGAGATGCATATGCAGGACATGGTAAGGAGTGTTAAGGAACCTAGTGAAGGAAGTGTTGATTTCGAGACATTGGAGACTGGGAGTGCCATGGTAAAATGATGTTTAATTAACTCTATAAAGCCGACTCTTATGGGTTTTTTCATTCACCTTCGAACTGCCAAAGAAGTGTGGGAGGAGGTTGCTTGAACTCACTATGACGGCTCTGATATATCCCACATTTATGAGTAGAAGGTTAAGTCCTTCAGACATTGACAGGAGGGGCGTCCAGTTGGTGTGTACCATGCGACATCAAGTCTGTGTGGCAAGAGTTGGATGAACAAAGGCTGATCCAGATGGAATGTGCAAAACATTTGAAGACGCTGCAGGAGGAGATTCAATTGGACCATGTGTCTGCTTTCCTGGCGGGCCTTGACGATGTATTCAATGAAATTCAAAGTGATATCCTGCGAACTAAACCCTGGTGTTTTATATTGTCCGTCGTGAAGCACAACGCCAAGCCACCATTATGGGTGAAAGTCGTGCTGTGGTGGCAGCAGCCAAGGAGGAGGAGTTGTAGTGGCCATGGTGTCTCAACCAAATGCAAATCCTCGTGCCAATGGACCTTCAAATTCCTCTTTGAATTCTCGTACATTTTCTCGAGAAAACAAAGATGATTTGAAGGTTACCTATTATTGAAAAGCATCATTTGGGTATATATCCTAATCAGGTGCTTGTTGATAAGGGTAGATATTAAAGGCTTGTAGGGCGATTAATTTATTAGTTTATACTCGTCTCGTTATTGCCTATGATGTAAGCATTGTGCATCAATTTATGCACTCACTGAAGGTGGGAGGAAATTTAGTTACATGGCATAGCAAGAAACAAAAGGTGGTGTCACGTTCTTTGGCTGAGGCTGAATAAAGGGTTATGGCGCAAGAAATACGTGAGTTCCTTCTTAAGGGACATAGGGTTAAGACCAAAGAAGGCTATGAACCCAAGTCTGTACCTTCTAAAGGGACTTGGTCCCGTTTGAAGTGATTTTACCAGATATAATTATTTGGTATAATTACCACAATATAGGGATATGGACTCCAATAAGGTTTTCTAATATTTAGTGCACTCTATGTATAATTATGTAAACAATGAAAAGTTAATCTGTGACTGTAGGGGGCTTCCCTATTTACAGAGGTTGAGATGCCTCATAGGAACACATACTTCTTCGTGTTGTGCCAATGAATTGTGTAAGATTATCGCTGAAAAAAGTTGAGGTTCCACAATAAAATCAATTTGGTAACATAGAGAGTAGCCAACTTACTATAAGCCCATGCAAGGTCCTTTATTCTTAAGACACCTCCTCACATGTGGCGAATTTTTAAGCTTAGCACGTTACAACATAACGGGTGATGTGGAACATGTGTGGCCGTTTGGCTTCACACATGGGACAGCATGCTCTAGTACCAGGAAGAAAGTTAAGGTTTCACCATAAAACCAAGTAGCAATATAGAATTTAGCCCAACTTACTTATAAGCCATACAAGGTCCCTCATTCTCAACAATCTCTACATCTATCTTTATTGCTTTAAAGTTTATAGGGTGAACTGCCGATTTAGTCCTTGAATTATCACCTTAGTAAAAATTAGGTCCCTGAATTATTTTTTTGGTAAAATAAGTCCCTAAATTCATTAAAAACTGCTAATTTCATCCATAATATTATACTCAAAGCTATTTTATCCAATTTTTTGTCAATTTATAAGTCACATGACACATTTTAGAGGATATTGCTGCTATTTTTTTTGCCTATAAGCTTTTAATGTTGGATATAGGTTGCGAATCAAACGTCTAATTTATCCTTTAAAGTTCGCTCCATACACTATTTCTTCGAAGAAAATAAGTCCTTAAACTATGAAAAACTACCGGTCTACTCTCTAAAGTGTATCACATGCAAGTCACATGACTTAAATTGACAAAAAATTGAATAAAATAGCTTCAAATCTAATATTAGGAATGTAAATTGACTGGTTTCTTTCTGAAAAAAAATAGTTTAGCTCATAACTATGGTAGATGCAGCCATAAGAACACAGAAAAGCTTAAAAGTATGAAGCTATGAAAATCGCAGAGAGAGAGAGAGAGAAATAGAAATTTGCAAAAGAAGTTGATGTATTAACCGAACAAAATCATCAACAATTACACTAGTATCCAGCTCTATTTATAGTAGTTGTCAAAGCTTCTAACAACTGTCAAACTTAATGACTAGGGAATCTAACAAATCTAATTACCTTAGTTGATGTGTACAATACATCAAATGTCTTAAATGCCTCACCATATATTTCCTCTGTTAATACTCCCCATCAATCTCAACTAAGATATCCCAGTCTGAGATTGGAACAATGATGAACAAACAAAGGACTATGTAACCCTTTTGTTAACACATCTGCAACCTGTGTCTCAGTGGGAATATATTGAACCTGCAGATCACCTTTTTGCACCTGTTCACAAACAAAATGAGAATCAGTATCTAACTGGATTAGAACACAATGCTAAGGTAGAAAGATTATCACAATGTAACAGAGGTACTGAAGGAAGAAAAACATGAAGATCTTTAAGAACTAATCGTATCCAAGCCACATCCGCTGCTGCATTAGCTAAGGCTTTATATTCAGCCTCAGTGGAACTCCGAGAGACAATGCCTTGTTTCTTAGATTGCTAGGAAACATGATTTGAGCCCATAAAAACAATGTAACCAATGGTAGACCTCCTTGTATTTATATTCGCTGCCCAATCAACATCACTATAAGCAAGTAAATCCATTTCTCCTTGAGCAGAGGAAGTTAAGCCACACTGCAATGTACCCTTCAAATATCTAAGGATTCTATTAATCAAACAAAAATGAGCTTCAGTTGGTATTGTCATAAATTGGCAAGCATAGTTGACAACATATGCAATATCAGGCCTTGTAAAGGTGAGATATTGCAATGCACCAACTAAACTTCTGTAAATTGTTGTAAAGCTGTCAAAGCTTCTAACAGCTGTCAAACTTAATGACTAGGGAATCTAACAAATCTAACTACCTTAGCTAATGTGTACAATACATGAAATGACTCAAATGCCCCATCATATATTTCCTCTGTTAATATTAGTGACCTAATTTTTACGCAGATTATAATTTAGAGACTAAATCGACATTTTACCCAAGTTTATACACAAAGTTTCAAAAAGTATTTTTTATTTATAAAATGCAAATGCTACTTTTTTTTTCTTTTTGTTTGGTTTGCCTTTTTCACTTTTTTGTTTCTTTCACAACTTTGATACTGGGGAGGGGTGAGATGGAAGGGGGAATAATTCGCTAAACTACTATGATTTTTCACCCAATATCTGATGCATTCGTTTTGTTCATAAATAAGGTGGTCATTGATTGCTGGAAGACTTCCTGGAAGAACTGGGAATGATGTGAAAAGCTATTGAAACACTCGAATACGGAGCAAGCTTCTCATGCGGAAAAGGTAAAAGTGAAACTCCATAAGATAATGAAGCCCATCGCTATAAGACCTCGACCACAAACATTCTCCAATAGTTCACTATGTTTGGAAGGTCAAATGGCGATTGCAAAACAAAATAAATCAGAAAACCACTAGCAAAAAATTACAAGGACCCCATCCAATAGAGAATCAAACTGGTTGCTGGAAAACTTTGTTGGATGAGATCCCCGATAGTGTACATCACAAAACAGCATTTTCTAGTCTTGGGTTTGACGAAGATCCATTCACAGACTTTTGGGTTGAAGATATGGTCCAATTAATTAACAAGATCACGTGGCAGTTTTGATTAACGTAACAGTGGCAGTGACTTCTTTTTTGTGGGGAATCATTGAAATGCAGAAGAAACAAGTACAGAAATTCTTTAAGATGTTCGTTTGTATTGCCTTTTAAGATTCAACCACAGTTGTACACGAAAAAACTTGGTTGTGGTAGTTGCTGATTTTATTTTATTTGATGTGACTTCTACAAATAAAGATATCAAGATTTTATAGCTGTTTATTAAGGTGGGGAGCTTTTATTTATTTATAATCATACAATAATACTAAACTAGTACGAGCAAGGAAAATAATAGTACACAAACTAGATGATACATACTAAAGAAGTGAGAATGATTTTCACTAGTTATTCTTCTTTTGAATGATTCCAAAGGTCCATGTTAAAGGAGAATTCACTTCTACTGTCCTTATTCAGAAAACTGACACATGATCTTGCCAACTATCGCATATCATCAGCCCAAAAACTTGTGAAGAGTTCTTCCTCTAACTCAAGGCCGGGGCATGCAGTTCTTTCAAAAGTATATCCTCGTCTTCTAACAGGGTCTCCCACCAATCATTTTCATTCTTTGTGGACGACAACGTTTGTGATGGCATACTTAAATCTTCTGCTGATTGAATATGGTCCAGTATTGGTTCTTTATTGCTCAAGTAATATGAACTTTTGTTGAAGCTTCTGGGTTGAGGTCTTATCACAATGGTCTTTCTCGGTTCTTGGAATTCATTTTTCACCGTTTTCAAGCAAGAATCGGTCCGCAATCGAGTGTTCCAATAATTCTTCACATCATTCGCTGTTCTTCCTGGAAGTCTTCCAGCAATCAATGACCACCTGAGTACATACACGAAAAAAAAATCATGAAGAGAAACCGACCAAAGAGAAAGGGGCGACCCCATCGCCCGTCCAGGCAATTGCCGAGGACGTCAGGGCGAATTGGAT
>JAOTRO020191914.1:0-10519 GCA_028566515.2 Pyracantha coccinea | reverse complement strand
TGTCTTCGATGTAAATGATGGAAATTTGTTAAACGTGGACATTTAAAATGAAACTTTAGGGGTGTCATATAGTAGTTTGTCAACATTTAACTGATATGTCGAAAATATCGACAAAAAATGTCGATTTTAGCCGAAATTTAAAAGTTTCTCAGATATTTTGTGAAGTTTACACTTCAACACCTATTTCCCTGGAAATAGGTATCGAAGAAATTTCAATACACATATTTCTTTACTTGTTCATGTAAAGTAGTTTATTAATTGAGTTTTGATTCGAGCGATAGTAAGGAAGGGGAGAACTGAACTCTTAACTTTGGGTGCAGCGATAAATACGCTTAATCAATTGAATTACAAACTCTCTATTTGAGTTAAGGATAGATCTTAATTTAATTTAATTGTCGAGTGTGCGTATGCCTCTTAATACATGTCTCTTTCATAACCTAATTTAACACGATGTTTCTCACGAGCTAGGATTCTACTAGTTAGAATATGAAGTTAACGTACAAGCTACTAAACTTGATAGGCTATATAAGTATACATCATGTATTCTACGCGTGAAAGTTTCAACATACTGCTTACAAGCTTCTTTTGCTCCATTTAATTTAAATATCATAGAAAGCGTAGATGAGGAAAAAAAAAGGTATAAAAATTATTTCCCTTAATATAAGCACTACGACATTTGTATTTTAAAAAAGGGAACTAGTTGGTAGTTTCTTCATGGTAGTTTACTCTTTTGGTTGCCGAGAAGACTTATAGAGACATTTTAACTTCCTTTTGACTAGCTTCGTATAACACACCACGCAAAATGTGACGTGAAAATACGAGTTTGAAATTCATTCTCAATTACTCAAGCAGCTCGTGTTGGTTACAAGCACTACGGCATTTACCAAGTCTTTTCGTGTGCTTTGATTTGAATTTATTGAAGACGGCAATTAGGCTTTAAATTTTATAGGTTTGACTGGTTTCGCATTTTGCCAAAACCAAGTGGTTGATTATCCTTCAGATAAGCATTGGTTTTTAAATTAATCAAGAATATATAACCAAAAAGATAGAAGCTTAGTTACGTTTTTTTCAAGAAGAATACAAGCAGGGTTTAGTCGTTTAGGATTAGGATTAGGATTAGGATGCAAATAAAATTGGAATGTTAGAATTAATTTAATTTTGTTGTACCATAGGTTGGGCCTCAATATTTGGATCTCGTTACTTAGCTCATGATGTATTTAAGAGGGGAGAAAACTCTTATTCTATAAAAATGATTCTTCACCCTCATTTTAAAGGAGGAAAACCTTAGCAACAAGCCTCTATGTACAATGTAACTCTCATTTTACATAATGGAAACAGGATTTACACCAATGTGGACATAACCCCAACTTGAAGTGAATCACGATACATCATTGTGTCCGTTGGTGTGTATAATTTACGGTCTATGTTGTTCCAAGATCGACCCAATTTAATGTATTAACATTTGGCGCTGTCTGTAGGAATCGAACCGACGACCATGTGGTTAAAAGCCAACTGTGCATGAACTTTCACTATACATTTTGCCCACAGTGGTCTTTTGCTAAATTGCCAAGTTTAGGAACAGTGCAGCCAATAAGCTCGATCCAAATAGATGGGGACTGCTGTGGATGTCGAGTTTTTGGCATGCAGTCAGTTTTCATGGATGGAATAGGGCATTTTGGCGGATTCTGACCAAGGGCTATGATTTAGTTTTTGCTGCATATACACAACAAAAAATTACTGTAAATGTCACCTTCTAATTCTATCCATAACAAATTATTGACAGGTTCACATCCTTGATGTCCAAAGCATGGCCAAGTCATTTGCTTGGGTCAAAAAAGAGATTTGAAAACACTCTTTGTGGTCATTTTTCAAAGTTTGAACAGCTATCTGCAATTCTCGATTATAAATTGAGGTGGGTCTCAAAATGAGATTTTGAAATTGTATTAGTTGATATACTTCGTTTATTAACATCTAATCTAAAGAAAGTGGAGGTTGCACCAGAAAATCGATTGACAATACAGCGAGTAACACAACCTCTTATAAAAGCTTGCAAGGTTTTTTTCTTTCACCAAGATGAGACTCTTTTACCTTCACATCCTCACATGTCCCCTCACGTATGACGAATTTTCAAGCCAAACACGTGGACAACATGATTTGGGTGACGTGGAGCATGAGTGGTCGTTAGACTGCACACGTGGGCCAACATTGCTTTGATACCATGAAGAAAGTTGAGATTTCACTATAAAACTAATTGGCAATATGGGGAGTAGCACAATCTCTTATAAACCGTTGCAAGGTTTCTCTTTTCACTAATGCACGATTCTTTTACCTTCACATCCTCACAAATCCTTTGTTAGATAAATGACGTTTATATGCAATAATTGTTTATGAGCCGGTTTATAAAGCACACCTACACAATTTAGACTAGAGTGGGCGCAATTGGTTGTCGTTTTGGGATTTAGGAGAAGCCAAAAGCTCCAGGATGAGTATTGTTTTTTTTATGTTCATGTGATGCAAATATAAATTCAATGTTAACCAATAAACGAATCTCACACTCACGAAGTCATCAATTTAAGAAATGATCAGACGGTCTAACAACCTGAAGAATACATTGATAGGGTTCAAAACTTTATAACGAAATATGATCAAATAGAAAATCTCAATGATCCATTTTAAAATGAAGTTTTAACAAAATACTTCCGATACTGTTCATTTTTAACAAAACTATATTTGTACCTTACTATTCACTTCCATGTCCAAAATATTTATCATTTATCATTAAAACTAATTTTTTTTAAACTTTTCGTTAGTTTTCTTTCTTAAAAATTATCGCAAAACTTAAATGGTGTGAAATATAATCAGCGCTAGAGTTGATAAAAATTTTGGACACGTGTTGCAAGCGAGCCCAGATCATCAAAGCCCAAATATAGTTCATAAGAAGCCCAGAACTTTTGCTGCTACAAAGCCTCTCCAGAGCTTTTATTTATGAAATTATTATTAGAAAAAAATAGGAAAAGGTCGGGAAAAAAAAAAAAAAAACATGCAAACACCAAACAATGTGCCAAATCTGAAAGTGTGTAGGAGTTTGAGATCCCCAGACGCACCCCACCTATGAAATCGTGATAAGAAATCAAACCCTTTAAACCCAAAAGAAAATTACTTTCTTTGATTGATTTCATTGATGGGAAAGGCACTACCTTCGCCGACCCGGTTCCAAGATTTGACCCGAATCATCGCTGCCGACAAGCTCCCGCGGCCCAGGCGCGCAAAGCAAGTCCCCCAAGTTCGAATTTCGTCCCCGCAGCAGAAACCGGTCGACCCGGAGCGGGTGAAGCTGAGGATGGAGAGCTCCGAGGGGCAGAACCGGGTTCCCCTGGCCCGGGTGGTGTCGGACTGCGTGCGGCGGTGGTTTCAGGACACGCTCAAGGAGGCAAAGGCGGGCGATAGCTCCATGCAGGTGTTGGTGGGTCAGATGTATTGCAGCGGCTATGGTGTTCCTAAAGACCCCAAAAAGGTCCTTTCACTATCTTATTTTCTTTTGTCTCTTAAATTTGCGACTTTGTTCTACATTTTGTAATTCAATTTATTAAATTTTACTTAATTTTTTCTTAAATTTTAACTTGATCTTTAATTTGGGCATCGGAGAAACTCAGTTAGGATTGAGTTAACTGTTAAGCATACTTAGAGAGAGGATTATTGTTAAATACTACTGCATCAGTTTACGAAACTCCAAATCAGAAATGTATGGTTCTGTTATTCGCTGGTGTTATTGACATTGCTACAAATGACGAAAGCATTCAGGAATGTGTTCTTCGTGCCTCGCTAGGGCGTGAACGCTGGCTTGTTTTCGCCTTCTGTTAATCTTGCAGTTGTTTCCGCCGTCTGAACTTGTGAGTTGTGCACTTAATCAGGGACATGCTTGGATGAATAAAGCTTCGAAAAGTAGAGCTTCGGTTTGGAAAGTGAGCGGTAAGCCTCCAGGTACTATCTCTCGCCCTCTGCCCTTCAGTGTTTGAACCGTTTTGGTAGGGACCTTACATGTTCTAATTGATTTCGTGGTTGTCTCGATTAGGTTACAACGCAAGTGATTCCAACTCGGATGAATTGAAAGACGACACGAAGTAAGGCCAATGTGCTCTCTCATTTTTGAGTTCACCTCTGGGTTTGATTAATTTTCTTCCATTCCCACTGTTATTGGTATGACTGTGCAGCTTAGTTTTCAATGCGATCTTCTTGTGTTTCTTAGTAATGGAAGGGTTTATATTCGCTGTTTCTTCATTCTCTACCTTCTTTGAGATAAGTTTTGATTTTTCATGATTGTTTTAGCTTTTACGTGTCTTGAGGTAGAGACATTGGAGTAAATTTAATCCAAGAGTTTTAATGGGAAATCAGTCACAAATGAACTTTATCAACAATCTTCGCCTAGCCACATCCGTCGCCAAGCCAATGGAGGGCTCATCTCCCAGTCCGGTTTGTTCTTAACATTGGTGACCCTAGTTTGCGGTTGGATGATCCTCTTAACTTGTAGGACTGCTTAAACTGTAATGATATATGAGTACGTCATGAACTTAGCCCCGATCACGAACTTTTCACGACTATACTTGACAAGAAAACATATGAACTTACGGTGACCAAGTAAAGATATACGAGTATAGCACCAATATTACAAAAGAAACAATGTTTGTACATTCCAGAGACAAATACAGCTCGATAGTACGTCATTTGCCTTCACGCTTATCCTTTCTCCAATCCCATGGCTTCTCAGGATTCGATGCAGCCCACAGCCCAACTCGCTTTGCCCGAGCTTGTTTTTCCCACTATTACGATTGATACATGTGAAAATCAAATGTAGATATGAGTCGAAATGTTTTGAATGTAATTAACTTTCCAACTTGCTAGAATTGTGCTGTTTTACGTTGTACTAATTACACTTCATCAGATAAGATATTTAACGGTATGGTTTTACTCACCTTTGCAAATTCTGGGCGTTGGTCGTAGGCCGTGTAATGCCACGCACACCCCTTCTTGAGCATTACTTCCTGGATGGGATTGTAAACGGATATCAAGACTTGTTGGTATTATATACAAAATAGATATAAACGTTGGCTGCCATATAATACCTGTACAAATACGTCGTTGCAGTATACGTCACCTACCCAGCGCCTGTAACGGTCTTCCTCGTAGATAAGAACCCTCAAACACTTGCCCTGAATAAGCTTAACCAGCTCCTGTCTGGCTTCTTCTCCATAGGGCATTTCACCCTCGGGCGCATCTATACCCCTGTTTTCTCCTAGAATCAATTAACTTTCACCGGTAGAATATGTTGCAGCTAGTGGAAATCATATAAGCAGATGATTTTACCTTAGATGGATCCTATACTTTCGGGCAAGGACCTCCTCCTTTTGAATATTCAGTACCCTGAATGGAGGGGAAAAAGCAATTAGAAACCCTTTCTGTGTTGAAAATGATTAATTATGCGAGATTTATGCAAGTGGCATATGAATATCCAACCCGTATCCAGCATCTTTGATTTTCTGGTGAAGTGCATCTGCCTTTGTATAGTCCCTCACGGCGCGAGCTTTCGATCTTTGAATGGCAGCTCTTTGCACATCGGTTGGAACAAAGGACGACTCCCTGGGATCCTCTGTGCTGACGTAGACTGTCAATGAATCGCCATCTTGAATAGCTTTTGCATCAACCTGGTTTCATCCAAAATGAATCACCCATCAGAAATTCAGAACTAGTTTGCAGGCACTTGGTTGCGGTGAAAACTGACAAGGAGTACTTGGAGAGCAAAAAGTTTCTATTACCGGCAGCGTCTGGAACTCATACTCTACTCCTTGAGGCAACGAAGTTGGGACCTCAGCAGAAAGACCGACCAGAGTATGTGGAAGAGGAAGGCCGTAGAAAGCCAATAAACCCTACAGATAAACAATCACAGAAGAAGTTATACGTTGCTATATTTCATCACAGTTGTGAGAAACACGCAACAGTCGGAATTTTGTGGCAATGTACCTCAACATCCGGCCTTTGGTGTCGTTTCAGGGTTTCTACAACAAGCCTAGCCGCTTCTTCGGGTGTTCTTGGTGGCGGTTTGGCTTCCCTCCATGAGACAACTAGTTTTCTATACCTTTACACAGTTAGGAAATTTGAAGAAATCAAGTTCAGTAAACTATGGATATAATTTCTCCAATGTCTAGACCTTTTTCCCCCTTAATTGCATAGTAATGAGATTAGACTGCTAATCAATTGCTAATTACCATTTAGCTTGAGCCTTCCTGTACGAGGCAACATGCTGAGCGAGCCCTTCTGGGACCTTAAAAATCGCAATCATACAAAATTGAGAAGAAAAAAGAAGTCAACTTTAAGAAAATGCGATCAAAATTAACAAAACCCAGAAAGGTAAACACCCAAAATCATCATCCATTTACTCAGATTAAGCTTTTACCTAAAAAAGAGGTGATTAACTGGTTCAGTTAGTGGTAGAAAAGTTACCTGAGAGGTGATCTCGAAGTTGTAGAGGTCTTGGGCAAGAGCCGAAACGCCGACAGTGGCGGCGGAGACGCCGTGAGGGCCAAGTGATTCAGAGTAGTCCCCTCCAGTGGTGGTGGGTTTGCAGCACTGCCCCAACAGGAACCTTATGAAGCTTCCCAACAACCCCATTTCTCGAATTTCCCAGTAGTCCGAGCCTCCAGAAGCTCAGAGTTGCAAGAGAAATGGACCCAGAAGCTGACGAAGGAAGAAAAGCGAAAGATTTTTTACGGGGAATAGGATCCCCTCTCAGCAAATGGTGGGACATGAACGGTTGAATTTTGATCAAACGGTTATAATTATTATAATTTTAAAACGACCTCTTATTTATAATCGTTAGATCAAAATTTAACTGTTCATGTTAGTGGATCATGAGGATCCCATCATTTGATCACGAGGGGATCCAATTTCTTTTTTAGGGTGAGAAAAAAAATGAGATTATAAATAAAGAAAACTAATAAAAAGAGTTTGAAAACTTTGAGTTTTAATAATAAGAACAAAATATAAGGTAAAATAAATAATATTACAATTGATTTTTTAATGTAAAAATTTAATTTTTTGTCAAAATAAACAGTAACGTGGGTTTTTTTGTTAAAATTCCTTATAAATAATTGGGTTTTGGTTGAATTTTGGTAAAGCAAAACAGTAAATTGCAATGAAAAGGAAGAGAGGAAGCGACCATCATTGAATAGATGGACACGTGGCGTGTTGGAGTTTATCAGTGCTTTTTTTTTTGGGTTTATGAGTTTTATAAGTAACTCAAATTAGTGTTTTTCTTAGAAGAAATTGTAGTAATGGTTAATCAATTTTAACTAAATTGGAGCAATGATGATCATTTTCGTCAGTCCATCAAACTTTCGTCAAAATGAGTCACGTGACATTCACGTGAAACTGAATCAATGGGCAAATATGAAAAACAAAAATTATAAAATTTTAGCCGTGGTTCCTCAATTTTAACCCAATTGTAACAATGGTCCCTCCCTCCACCATGACTCACTTTGACGAGAGTTTAGACGGAGTTGACTAAAAGTCCATAGCTGCATATTTTAATGAGTTAAATGATCAATGTTTACAAATTTTATTTGAAAGACCAACGTTCCAATTGAATTAAAATTAATAGACGATTACTACAATTTTCTCCTTTTTTTTAACCAAATTGGTTAAATCTAAAACTGTTTGGTTTGTCTAATTTGGCAATGCCATAAATGATAAAATTAGGCAGGCACATGAGAGAGAGAGAGAGAGAGAGAGAGAGAGAAGAGAGATGGCCATCCAAATGTGAATGTGTTGAAACGATACCAGTTGATTGCATTTGTGAAGGTTTTTTAGTTTCGAGCTCACATGGTGACATGTGAGAGCTCTGGTTTAAACTAATTTTGCTTTGCATTTTACACTATCAGACACCATTTGGGGAAGAAGAAGAAGGGGATCCATCCCTTTGGTGCGAGCAGCTATGTCACAATAACATATCCGCTCAAGACACGCAAAGAGAATTTTTGAGTTTGGCCCGATAGGTGACACCGTGATAGGAAGCAACATCCCGTTCCCAAGAATTTCTCGTTTTATAGTCGGGAAAACTTTCAGTACAAGGTATTTAGACCACGTGCTATGTCTGTTTGCATACACAATACCACCCTCCTTAGTATTATGTCTCACCCACAACTCTAGTCCCTAACCCTTTTGAATTTGACGAGACATCCAGTTGCATTTTTCGTTATATGGTTGTTCCCCTATTTAGGTGTTTTAGAGAGAATCTGTCATTCAAGCGAGGATATATCTCACTTATCACCCTTTTGACCTTAAAAATAGATCGCTCATATAAGAGGACATGCCCTATCCATAGGTATCTACCATTGTGTTTACAACAAGCAAGAGATAATCTGCACGAGTTTTATATGCACAAAAAAAATATGCTCGGATAGCATGGTATGCTAACACGTATTATTTCCCATCAAAATTGAATGGGAAATGTGAGTAAGATCCATCTCAAACGACTGAAAATTGTATACTTTTTATTTTTATTGAAACTAACGGAGCCAATTTTTCGTTGTTCTTAGGTTGTGAATTGAAGTTGGGATTGCACTGTGAAGAATGCATCAAGAAAGTCTTGAAGGCCATCAAGAAGATTGAAGGTAATTCATGTCTACTTTCATCCTTTAAACTACGGAGAAAAATTCTCTCCCCTCGTAATCTCTCTCTTCTTCCTTCACCTTCTACTTGAACGATTACGGTTAAGCCACGTCAACATCTTATATTAAATTTTTTTTATAAAGACAATAAGACAAAAAACAATGTATGAGAAGGGGAGGGAAGGTGATGAGAATAGATGGGAGAGAATCTTACTCCTTAAACTACGCAAAGGAGTGTCAAGATCAATCGTGCAAACTGATCTGGTTGTTCATGCTTATCAGGTTCCACAAGTACAAACGGCCAGATAAGTTGTGCACGAGGGGGGTTGATCTTAACATTTCCCTTAACAATGCCCTACCCATTCCATTTTGTGATTGCTAAAACAATAATTGTTTGGTTCTGTGCAAGCAGATATTCAAACATATAATGTGGATGCACAACTCGACACGGTCACGCTGACCGGAAACGTACAGAAACAAGTCATTAGGGTTATTCACAAGATCAGAATTCAATCGCATAGCTTCTCAGTTGCTAGGCAACACAAAAGAATCGAATATTTATATCGAACGGTTAATAGAGACTCGACCTTCAACGCACAGATGCATTCTCTTAACTGTCAACGAGGGTTAGTTCAATTGGTAAGGACGTGCTTGTGATTAACTTCCAATGACAATTCAGTCCCCGCTTCTAGCAGTTTTCACTAGTGCACGAGTTGTAAATCCTACATAAATTCATTCCAATGGTAATTGGCAATTATGTGCTATGCGTAAGTCTTTTCTGCTTGAAGTTGTGAGTAGTACTCTAAGGGCTAGTTTGATATTGCTGTGCTTTAAATAAAAAACTGTTTTTGTTGTGCTGTAAAAATAATCAGCTGTAAAATAAAGTAATTGAGTGTTTGGTAAACTTTTGTTGTAAAAGTGCTCTTAAAGTGTTTGGTAAATTTTATGTAAAACTGTTGTGACTACGTTAAATGACTAAAAGGGTAATGTGATATAATACTTTATTTTATTTTTTTATTTATAATTTCATCTTCAATCTTCATCATTTTCAGGTCATAGCTCAAGATCCAAATCCCTCCCCTCCAACCCCTCTGTTCTCTCCCCTTCCCAATCACCAAAATCTTCGGCGGATTTCACAGCTCAAGATCCAAATACCTCCCCTCCAATCCTCAGTTCTCCCCCCTTTCCAATCACCAAAATCGTCGATAGATTTCAGCACGAAGACGGAGAATTCCCATCTGGGTTTTCCTCTGTCTTGTCTTAGTCGTCGAAGAAGATATTGATGTTCGAATCCGAGTGCTCCGGGCTCGAGATGATGAATTCGACCTGGATTTTCACGAGCTGTCTCTTTCTGTTAGTGAATGGAGCTCTCTGAATTCGCCGGAGCTCTCTGAATTCGACACTCTCAGTGAAATGGAGCTCTCTGAATTCGACCATGGTAAATAGTCATTCCTTCATCACGTATATCTTCAGCTTGCATCAAGTGCCGGACACGACTCGTTGAGGGACCTCGTCCTCGAAACAATCGGATTCGATGATCTGATACGATGAGAGAAGCGAGAAGGAGAAAGAGGGTATGGTTGGGTTTACGAAAGTTTCATTAAATTTTACTGTTCATCCGCCTACTTTATAAAAAAAAAAACTGGTTTTGAGAAGCAGCAAAATGCTGCTTCCATTTTTCTGCTTATTTTGGGTGGAACTTTGAAAAGAAGCACTTATTTTTCATAGCTGCTTTTTTTATTTTTATAATTTCAACTGTGCCAAACTGGTACTAACTGGGGTGAGAGTGGTCAATCCCTTCTGAACTCTTCACACAACCTTCCATTGTGTAATTTAGGATGTAGTCAAACTCGGATTTA
>JAOTRO020191867.1:0-10521 GCA_028566515.2 Pyracantha coccinea | reverse complement strand
CTGTTGTGCCAACAATCTTTTCTGTTGCTCCACAAATTGTTTATGCACTCTCCTTGAAGAAGACATTGTAAAAAAAACTCAAGATTTGAAAACGATGAAGAAGGATTCTGAGCTAAAAAGAAGGAATGAGATTGGTGTGAGGATGGATGTAGAGATGTAGGGTTTATATGGACAAAAAAAAGAAATGATGAGGTTCTGGACAACGCCACGTGGCACTACGTGATTGGTTGAAAATCTTATCGAAATCTTGGCTAAATTATTGCAAACAGGAAGTGACACGTGGTGCATCGGGATTGGTTGAAAATCTTATCGGAAATCTATCTACAAAATAGTACGTTCGAATAATGACACGTGGCGTAATAAGATTGGTTGAAAATCTTATCGTAATCTTGGCTAAATTATTGTAAACAGATAGTGACACGTGGCACATCGGAATTGGTTGCAAATCCCATGGCGGAAATGCAATAACAAAATAGTACGTTCGGATAATGACACGTGGCGTGACGAGATTGGTTAAAAATCTTATCCGAAATTAAAACTATTTTATTTATTTATTCTTTTATAAAAAAATTTAAAATATTTTAAATGGGCTGGATGCCAGCGCATTTTGTAGGAGTGGAGATCGTTTGTGCCAGCGCACTTTTAGACTGGGTGCCAGCGCATTTTTTTAGGGGTGGAGATGTCTTGGCCTATTACTGTTCACTGGAGTCTATTACTGTTCATTTGAGTGGATAAATGCGCTGAGTGCTGGCGCAAAGTCCTTAGGGGTGGAATTGCTCTAAGGAGCAACAGACATGTTTTTGGGAGGGTTCAACCCAAGGCCTATCTTTTGATAATTAACAATTAATTAGTACACCCCAAAGTCCAACCTCAAGGGTAAGCCCAATTTTATTCTTCAATGCCTATTACTTCAATCACTTTCTATAAAGGATAAAGCCTTATAAGGTGAGGAAATCTTTTGGGAATAACCAATGTGGGACAATAAAATTTCTACTCAGAATTTCCAACAGAAACACCATTCAAAGCATCAATAAGAATTTTCGAGTCTCCCTCCACTTTCAGATTCAGGAGACCCTTTGAGAGCACCATACGAAGACTGTCAACTAGTTAATTATTTTTTTTAATAAACAATAATATCTACATTAAGAGAATGGAAGAGTGGGTTAAGTCTCAAAATAGACTTGCAATAATGAAGTTCAAATTCGTTTTTAGCGAGAATCAACCAATTATTAGACTTACAAATTTTGCACGAACCCGCAAAAGTATATACATGTAACATTGCTCGGTGCAGTTTGATGATTAAGAAATTTCTAACTGTATGGTTAAATGTGAATCTCAAATGATTTTGGCTGGAAATCTTTAACGGCTCTCTGTGTCTTACGCTCTTGCTCTCTACTTTTTCAACCTTAAACCCGAAAAATCCTAAGCTCTTGCTCTCTACTAATTAAGAGGCATTGAGGGAAAAATACTTGTCCCAACCGAATTGAAAGTATATTAAAAATAAAATAAAAAATAAAAAAAACCATTAATTGTTGTAGTAATACCATTTGTTTAGAACTTTGGATCAACTAATTAGGATATAAGTTACAAGTCTTGAATTGTTTGCGTGTTTGCAAATGGAGTTGCTGTGGTGACAAAGAAATATATCAAATCAGTGATCCCATGCATCGAGAGTCGACAGATGGATGATCACAGGAGAAAAGGCTAATTGGCTTATCTTTCTGGGTTTAGGAGCAATCTGACTGTGACTGAGTATACGTACGTAGATATATATATGAACTGTGTTGTGGTGGAAGACATGAACTGTGCCATGCGGGGCTCTTGCTCGTATGGTGGAAGACACGAACTGTGTCATGCGGGGCTCTTGCTCGTAAGGTTCAGATTTCCCGTTTTGGTAGGTCCTTTCTTTTACACAGTTCTTGAACTGCTCTTTTTATCTCTCTCTCTCATATTTATATATTTAGTTTTACTTTTTAGAAATCAAATCCAACAGTTTCAACCAGAGCAATGATGGATGGGTAAAAGTAAAAGTACGTATAAATTGAGTAGTAATTGTTCGTGATGCCATGCAATGCAACTCTCATGGCATAGTTATATAGCCACATGGGGAAGGGTTTCATCACTGCGAAAAGAAAAGAAAAAAAGAGCTTGGGTTTGGAAATATCTTTTACATTCCCGTATTTCTCTGGCCATTTTGTTCCATCAGATGCGATGCTATGACGCCATGTTACCTCATAACATATCTAAGAAAATGTCTTATTGGCCTGTCACTCTGAGTCATCTTATTCAATTAGCTCTCTCTCTCTCTCTCTCTCTCTCTCTCTCGGCTGATACGTACAAACAACTTGCCACGGTATGGTACGAAAGTGATCATGTTCTTTTCGATTTTGCGCGTGGCAAAAGGAAACTGGTTAAAAGAGTAAACCCTAATTTCACTCTTCCAAAGTACAAGCTGGATGTAGCATTTGGGGCTTCAAAGATTAAGAATTTCAATGGTATGTTTAATTAATTTGAAGACAGTCAAAAGTGCTTTCAGTTAACCAAAAACGTATTAAGGATTACTTAATTGAAGAAGATCAGTAAGTACCCCTTGAAGAGTGAAACAAGAGTGGTATCCAATGCGAGGTATCTAAGACTAACAGATAACAATGCACATATATCGATCCCAAACCTCAATGATTCCCTAGTAGGACAATTAGACAGATCATTTGTACTCCAAATGTTCTTTACTGAGTGAGATTTGGCTGTGCCATTGCCAATGGTACAATAATTCAATCCCTAAAAGACGACATCCTCACCTGCAATGTTTCATCACCATTCCTTAGTTTCAATGCCTTTATCACTACTTTTATTATTTGTCCTTCCCTTTCACATGCATGTGAACTCTATGTCTGTTGGACTGTTATTATAGTTTCAACAAGTAAATGTTAGACGATGTTAATTGTGTTTTTATTAACAAATGATATTATCTACACTAAGAGAGTGATATCCAATGTTAATTTTACATTTTCCAAAATTATAAACCAACTTTCATGATTCTCAAATCACTAGTCATCAAATTTCAGGGCCCAACTCTAGGCAGGTGATGGAGAAATTAACAAGTTGGACTACGATTCAGACAAGGGATATTTTTCGGCGGAGCGGTAAAATGAGATAAGAAAGAACACCGACCACGATCAAGTGGCATTTAAGAGATTTAACTCTTTGGTTTTGAGTTTCGTTAAACAATAAGTTAGGCCCCATTGACAATGATACTGTGAAAGTTGATGTAAGATTTGATGGTGGAATTTCAAAATTTTCATATTTATTACTATTATTATTACCATTTTTTTTTTTACGCACAGAGTTTGTAATTAAAGTGATTCACAACGTGCATTTATTCATAATTTCATGCACTTTAGGTATTCTGTTCGATTCTTAGCTCATGTTCTCCAATATCACTTGTACAACGTGAATGTAAATTTGTTACAACAGTTCGTATTAAAGAGAAACAAATCACTAAAATTCCTAAAAATGGCATATAGCCTTATGATGCTCGAGTAAAATTCCATGCAACTAAATTCCCCAGAGGAACACAAAACAATACTATGGGCTTTGTCTGAGCCCAATTCAGCCCAGTCTTTTGGGGGCCCAGCAGAGTAGAAAGCGTGAGGACTTCCGAGTGGGCTGCAATATTTTGGCGGCAAAACCTGTTTGAGCGAAACTTCAGTGAGCTTGAAACCCGACCCGGTTCAATTCTGGTACTGTGCATGTCTGCTTCTTCTTTACCATGGTTGAACACTCGAACTGCAACAGAAGAAGCAGAGAAAGCTAGGGCACAAAACGCAGGCACGGCCTCGGCTTCCTCCAGTCGGAATGCCGTTTAGCTCCAAAATTCAACGGCAGCCCGTTTACAGACGCTTCCCCTCCTCCACTCCCATCGTCATCGACAATGGCGCCTCCTATTTCCGCATCGGGTATAGCCTCGCAAGAACCCTAATTTCAACTTCTGTGTGCGTAAATTTGTGGCTATTTTTGTTCATTTCTTCGTTTTTATTTGGGAGCAATTTTCAGGTGGGCAGGAGAGACCGAGCCCCGTGTTAATTTCCGCAACATTGTTCAGAGACCTCGCCACAAAGCCACTGGTACGGTTGATTTTCTCACTGTTATGTATTTTTGGGAGCTTAATTTGCAAGATTCAGGAAGCTTTTTCGTGTACAATTTTGTATTATTATCGAAGGTGGTAACTTTAAAAAAATATCAAAAAATTAAAAAAACTGTGTTCAGGGGAAACTGTGACAATTGTTGGGGACCATGATCCTGCATTGTTGAAATACTTTGAATTGTAGCCTTACTTATATTCTCTTGCGTCTGTAAATTCTCGACTTTGCCTTTGATCGGTTGGGTGCAAATGGATCACAGGTATGATTCAAAATGGACCATTCGTTTCTTCGTTTTACTGTATTGCTGAAGCTCTAGATTTTGATTATGAAGGTTCTCTTTGTTAAAAGCAGATTTCTTTTCTCACCGTGATTTTGTCTATCTTGAAGCCAGTTCTTTTTAATGATAGATTGCGAATATCAGTTTGCATGACTGGTATGCAATAGTGTGTTCTTGTTTTTCTAGATCGTTACAAGCATATTTAAATTTAATGCTTTTTTTTTATTTTTTTTTTATGCAAGGTTTCGGATCAGTTTGTGTATTCATAAGACCTTTCCCTTAAGTTTGTGTTCATTTGCGGGCAGAACAGATTGATCATCCGATCCTGATTACTGAATGCGTGTGCAACCCATTTCACTCTCGCAGTAAAATGGCTGAACTTTTGTTTGAGACATATGGAGTTCCATCTACAGCATATGGTGTTGGTGCTGCATTCAGCTACAAGTATAATCAGCGGCATGGGGTTTGTGATGAAGATGGTCTTGCTATCTGTCCTGGCTTTACCACTACTCATGTTATTCCGGTATGCTTTCTTGGTCTTGGTAATTGCTTAAGTAATGACTTATATAGTAATGAAAAAATATCCAGGACTGAGGTGTGTGTGCCAAAGTAGGTGTGTATTAGCATGCATTACATCTCTGATTGTGAATATAATGATAAATATGCTGTAGTTTAGAATTTTCTGATGTGGTTCTTGTTTTCCATAAATACCTTCATTAGTCACTCTTTAACTGAATATTCGTATTCGGTTACTCAGTATGTTATCATGATTCATTGTGGGACATCTAGGTTGGGATTATGCCAAACTATCTAATTTTATTGGCCTCAAGCAAATCTTCAATATGGAATTGGAATCCATATGTTTTCATAACAGCTGAGAAATTGACAAAGATGATAACATACCCAAGGCCTTTGTCTATTGCCATAGGTTTTTTTTTGTACATCATTCCCAGTTTATTGTTGGTGAGCCTGTATATAACGGAATCTGTTGAACTAACATTGGTGGGTACCACATCACTGATTATATGAAGCAACTTCTCTCACTTAAGTACCCCCATCACATGTGAGTATAATTCGGTTGGTTTCCAGTTCACTTGAATAGGGACCGATTGAGTAATATTTCTGATATGTGTATCTAATGCAACAGGGCTAGGTTTACAGGGAGAAGGTTGAAGACCTGGAGGCGGAGCACTGTTACATTGCTCCAGATTATGTGTTAGAATCTCGGTTATTCAGGTATTGTTGATTGCCTTTTCCAGTCCACTCACCTATCCCAATCTCGTGAGCTAACAGTTGATATATTTTTTGTTTTGACAGAAGGCGGCTAAGGAAGCTGAAGATAAAACCAGGATGTGGCAGCTCCCATGCGTTCCACCACCTACTGAAGAGCTCCCTTCTGAAGAAGAGATTGCAAGAAAGGCAGCTATTAAAGAGAAACAAGGTCAAAGATTGCGAGAAATGGCTGAGGCGAAGAGATCTTCTAGGATAAATGAACTAGAGAATGAATCACATGGGTTGGAGTTTCTTCTAAAACGGCTTGAACAGGTGGAAGAGCCTGATATACCATCTTTCTTTTCAGCCGCTGGCTAGAATCTGCCCTTGTGAAGGTAAGACAATCTTTACTGAAAGCAAAAGGTGAATCAAAGAGTGAACAAGCTGTGAGCTTGAGGAGAAGACAGAACCTGCAGGAAGCGAAACGTTTCCTCTTTTAAATGTACCTGACAACATGCTCACACCTGAGCAGGTATATGCCAACTCTCTTTCACATTCCCCACCATTTTGAAGTCGTTGTCTATTGCACTTTCAAGATGTATGCATAGTCTGCGCACAATTCATTGCTCTGAAACTTCTTACGACTCAAAAAACCTGAAGTCCTCTCCGTAAACCCAACATTTGAAGACAGCGTCAACCAGAGGGCGTCAGAGCTTTCTCCTTATTTCATCTTACTTTTAGGTTTCCTCTCGTCATTAATGTAGTCGTTTGGTATTGGTCTCTTGACAGCTGAAGGAGAAAAAGAGGCAGCTGTTCCTCAAAACCACATGTGAAGGCCGGCAGTGAGCTAAACAGAAACGTCATGAAGAAGAATTAGATCTGGAAAAGAGAAATCAACAAGATGAGAAAAAACGATTATGTGCTGACACATGATTTTTTTTAATTTTCTCAACCAGAAAATGAAAATCGATTTATTGTGATCACACTTTAAGGAGAGGGGTTAATTCATGTTTTTAAAAATTAAGATTTTGCGTGGTTCACTGTTTAGCATGCTAGATTCCTCTTGAATATTTTAGAACTTTTGGAATGTGTACTTCTCCTCATCAATTAGTTTCTTATTCTCCTTTTCTCTGTATTGTAGAGAAAACCCAGAACTTTATTTAGAGCAGTTGCATGCTAAATATAAAGATCTTTCTGAGGAAGTTGAACAGAAAGAACGACTTAAGACAAATGGTGGGGCTCATACAAATGGGAATAATTTTATCTGGAAATGTTGGCCGTGGGGAGAGATTAAATGCTGCACAAAGGGAAAGGATGCGCCTTTTGACAACAGCAGCTTTTGATCGTGGCAAGGGTGAGGATACTTTCGGTGCCAAAGATGAAGATTGCCAACTTACAAACTCATGAGCAAAGATAACGATGATGATGATGAGGGACCAGATGTGGATGAAGCAGAGCTACCACGTCTATCTTCTAGGCTCAATGTCTGTTTATTCTGGTTAATTTATGTATTGGCTGTGATTACCATTGTTGTTCGATCCTGATTATTTATTTTGGATCATTTCTTTGACAGGAAGTAGACCCAACATTTGTTCCCAAATCAGATAATGCAAACCCTCAATCTGTTGGAAGCACCACGGTTTCTCCTCTCACCTAGGAAGATTTTCAAATTGTTTTCGGCATTGAAAGGTTCAGATGCCCGGAGATCTTATTTCGTCCCAACTGGATTGGGATCGACCAGGCAGGCTTTAGATGAGATGGCTGGGGTGTCACTGAGGAGGCTGCCAACTAAGTTCCAAGAGCTGGAGGAGAAGCTAACCGGTTCAATATTTATGACTGGTGGGAGTAGTCTTTTTCCTGGCATGAGCGAGCGCTTGGAGGCTGGAATCCGGATGAAGCGGCCGTGTGGTTCTCCCATAAGGATAGCCAAGGCATTGGATCCGATATTAGATGCATGGCGCGGGGCTTCCGCTTACGCTGCCGCCTCCCATTTACCGACACAAAATTTCAGCAAGGAAGAGTATTATGAGTAGGGTGAAGACTGTGTCCGGAGATACCAGTTTCGGTATTATACATTGTAGTTGTTTTGTTTTGGTTACCCTTCTTGGTGTATGTCCATTGAATGGCACTAAACTCAGCTTCTTCCATAACACACCGATATTGTATGGCATTATTGATGTTGTTAAACCTAGATGCATACAACATGTTAATATCGTCGATGAAATAGCCTCATTCCTCCCGAGCGTCTCCATTTGTAACATTTTTTTTGTGTGTTAGGGTCCTTGGAATGTTAATGTTCTATCTCTCACACTTTTAAAACTCCACGCATGTCTCTCATGGTGTGAGAGTTGCCCTAATATGCGGTACATGGGCGACAATTGTACTCATCCAAACCAAACCCAAACCCTAAAAGAACTTTTTTGGTAAGGAATGACACAATAATATTGCGTTACAAATACATCAATATTTAATATTATAACACGTTGTATTTAATATACTATTGCCTGAGATATAAATTCGTTGTTAGTCATATCATAACACGTGGGTTAGTATCACTATTAGTCCATAATTACTCGATCTCTCCATAAAAAATTAGAAAGAATATGGTAAAAAGCACAGGGGTAGCTCTTTGTTGCCAAAAATTCTACCATATTTTAGTATACGACACATACTGGATGTACAATTATGAATTTAATGAATAAGGATCCAACGACAAAAAAATCCGGTGCATTGAATCACAGTAGATTCAAAGGCCAAACAATTAACTTCAAAGCAACGGCCTACTTTTGGTAACTACACCAAACTGCCAGCTTTAGACGAGCTCGATCAATGCGAAAAAAAATGACCGTTGTAGCATTCTATACATGCACATTGCGCATCTTACATTTTTATTTACAGAAATTAAAAAATTAATTTAAAAGAAAAATCCCCAGCACCGCTCCTATAAACCCCACTGTTATTCGACCGTTACAATTCTTCCTCCACACTGAACCAAGAGAGAGAAAATCTAGAGAGAGAGAGGCCGGCCTTTCCTTCCATTTCTGGTCCTTTGGCCTCCTCTTTCTCCCTTCAAAAACCCCATTAATTATAATACCTATATGATATCGTCACATTCTTCAGACCCAGCAACCCAGCACCTCCTCCTCCAAGCAACCAAGAACCGCATCCGAGAAAATCCGGCAATGGAGTCGCCTCAAACGAGGAAATCCGGGCTCAACCTCCCCACCGGAATGTCCGAGACGCTGCTCCGCCTCGATTCCGTACCGGTTTCCTTTCGGGCGGTTTCCAGTCTCTCAGCGTCGCCCGGTTCTTGTCGGGCGATTTCGAACCTGTCCTCGCCGTCCAAGTCCTCGACATGCAGCGACAGATTCATCCCCTGCAGATCCTCGTCGCGGCTTCACACTTTCGGGCTCAACGAGAAGGCCTCGCCGGTGAAAGAAGGCGGCAACGAGGCGTATGCCAGATTGTTGAAATCGGAGCTTTTCGGGTCTGATTTCGGGTCTTTTTCTCCTGCAGGTGGTGGCAGCGGTGGTGCGGCGTCGCCAATGAGTCCCAGCAAGAACATGTTGCGGTTCAGGACGGAGAACTCTGGACCCAACTCGCCGTATTCGCCTTCCCTTCTGAGAAATGACAGTGGGTTTTCCAGTGAGACGACCCCTCCCAAGCCTCCTCGCAAGGTCCCCAAGACACCCCATAAGGTAATTAATTATCCCCTGTAACCTGTTCTTCCCTCTTTAGATCTTTAATTTTTAATGTTAATTTTGAAAAATTTGGCAGCTTAGGAATACGAAAGACAGAACCTTGCTAAGAAAAAAGAGATTAAAATAGTTTGATTTAGCTAAATATAGGTTAATTCAGCTCAATTTAGCTTAATTAGCTTAATTGTAATGCAGTTGCAAGTTGCTCTGATGGATTAGATTACGAGAATGGTTGATTTGAAAAGCTGCATTTCCTATGCTAGTTTGCAGGATCACTCCATATATGTCATTTTTTTTTGATAAGTTGATATATATCATCATACTAGTATTGATATTATGCCGATATTATGATGTTGATAATCCCGCTTCATGAACAGTGGAGTGGAATCCCTCTTAAGAAGGGAATTATAGGGGAAAATTAAAATGGTTGATCTTAAAAGGCTTGATGGGTTGCAGGTTCTGGATGCTCCATCACTACAAGATGACTTTTACTTGAACCTTGTGGACTGGTCTTCCCAAAATGTCCTTGCAGTTGGACTGGGGACCTGTGTTTATCTTTGGAGTGCATCAAACAGCAGGGTGAGTTTAAACATGGATTTCCAACTTTTTGATTCCGTGGTTTCGAAGTCTAATTCAGAAGCTGTCTCTGCCACCGTTCTTCAGTTTGTAGTAGTTTGTGATGCATTGTTTTTCCTCAGGTGACAAAACTGTGTGACTTGGGGCCTAATGACGGTGTGTGCTCTGTCCAATGGACACGGGAGGGGTCATACTTGTCAATTGGCACAAGTCTTGGTCGAGTTCAGGTAGCTATTTGTTTGAATCGATAGTCCTCTGATTTTATACGCGATACACAGATGGCCATTAATTGTGTGTTTTTGTTCTAGGTTTGGGATGGGACGCAGTGCAAGAGGGTTCGAACGATGGGTGGGCATCAAACAAGGACTGGAGTTTTGGCGTGGAACTCGCGCATATTAGCTTCAGGAAGCCGAGACCGGAACATACTTCAACACGATCTTCGAGTCCCAGACAATTACATCAGCAAGCTTGTTGGCCACAAGTCTGAGGTATGAAGACTTCAAAAGACTTTGTGATTAAATGAGGTTCTTGGGAAAACACAAACAAAATTAACTTTTCTTCAAATTTCAATTCTTCAGGTATGTGGGCTGAAATGGTCCAATGATGACAGGGAACT
>JAOTRO020191838.1:0-10522 GCA_028566515.2 Pyracantha coccinea | reverse complement strand
AATATATCGTCGTTATTAAAAATAATCATTTATACATCTAAACGTCAAAAAATGATTATCCCTGTTAATTGTCCTAAATTCGTGCATCTACTGTATTTTAAAGATTCAAGTTGTTGTGTTCCATGCACTTCCCACAGTTCTTATCTTATCTAATTATCTCTTTATCTTCTCCAACAAAACTTGTAATTGGGTAAAGCCCAGATTGATTGAGATTTTGAGAGGAGAATATTGCTTGCCAGCAATGAGACTTGTGGACACTATGGCCTATGGGGTGAGAATGGGGGACATTTTAGGGTTCTGTCCCATGCTGTCTTAGCAACTCACCACAAGGTTTCGTTTGGTGGGGACATCAATTGGGCCTTTGTTCCCCTGTAATCTTAAAACGCTAAACCTTGTTAATGGGTATTTTAATTAATGTATTGGGGTGGATCATCTTAAGAAAGCCTTAATATTAATTTGCACTAGCTTTGGACTTTGAGGTTTTTCAACAATATATTGGTGTATGGGATATGATCCGGTGTTTGAATTTTGAGGTTCTTCTACTATAGATTGTCAAAATTATACCACGCAAATCTAACCATCCAATGCAATGGATGGTAAATTTTTTTTACTTGGACTGCAAGTCACATAACATATGCAAGTATGCTGAAAAATAATTTATCCTCATCATCTTTGTGTAGTTAGATTGTAAACCAAACATTGATAGCGTCGATTCTTGTCTAAATGTTTGCCTTGATTCACAGTATGGCATGGCAAGAAGCAAGCAAACTCGATATTCTACTAGCACCTGATATAGGTGATTCAAACTTTCAAAGTCTTTAGTGAAAGGGGCAGAAGAGAGCTGAAACATAGGGCAAGAGATAGAGATGGGACTGATGGGAAACGATGACCATGATAGGTAACTTTTAGAATGCATGGCGCACAATAAAAGAAAGCTACAAAACATGTTGAGGATGACTCTATCAGAGATCATGCAGGATTGGCTAAGAGGGAATGCAAAAGCAGCTATTGTACGAGTCACGACAAGCATATTGTCTGCTACTCTATGACCCATTTGGCAGTACAGCATGCATTCTGATCCTAACAGTCGGCCTAACATGCCATACTTGAGTTGGCTAGACCAATCAAAATTGAGTTTCTCTTGATGTAGGACAACGGACCTCAGATATGAGGCAAATGGAAGTTACAAGTCCTCCTGGAAAATGCAGAAAATTAACTTATCTAGTAGTGGAAAATGACTTTAGATTTATCATGCATGATGCAACCACGTACCATGGCGAGATAAGTGAATCCATTGATATTGTGCATGTTCTTTTGAAAAATGATATCCGCGCTTCTTTTTTTTCCTTATGTACATTTTATGTTTAAATAAACCCGTGTGAAAAAGAATTTGGGTGTGTTTAAATCATTTCTGTTATTTTTTTCAAGTAACTGGATGAGGCTTAGTTACTTTCAATATGGAACTTATGAGTTCGACTACGGTGCACAAGGATGGAGGCAGCTAAGGCCTACTGGGGACTGCTGCCCTCACTGAAGTTTTGTGTAGAGAAAAAGAATCACAATGCTTACCAAACTTAAATTTATCGTATTTAAGTACTTTAATTGCTTAGTTGAAATTTTCAAAAAATATGAATAATAAGCTATTATTGTGAAAATATGTCCACAAGTTGATTTAATGAAATTTAAAAAGAAAAAGAAAAGCAATCAAATTATTGAAGAAATTTTACTATCATAAATTTTTTATTCTCAAGTATAACTGGAAGTTAAAATAGCCCCTACTAAATAACGTTTTCTAGCTCCACCCCTGATTTGGCATCAGAAATAATGACATAGTCGCCATCCATAGGAGAAATTTTTCATTGTGATTGGAACACAAGTGGTACACCACGTGTTTATGTATAAGTGATGGGGATTTTTTTTTTAGTTTTTAACACAAATATCCTACACGTGGTGTACCACCCCTTATACTGGTCTGAAAAATCTCTCCATCCATAGAACTAAACTTTTTATTCGCTGCCAAAGATGTTTATAGTGGGACCAGATAAGAGAGAAACAATCATAAAAATAAAGAGGAGTTTGTGATCCTCAATTTTCATGATTACCCTACCGATTATTTTGCCACCGTTAATTTTACACTTAATTTGAGCTTTTTTTTTCATGCAACCTACTTTTTTTATTTTAAAAATAAGAATCTATACACTGAAATAGTTGGAAAATAAATTGATATGGAACTCGTTATTCATAAATATTCAAATTTAAGACATCACATTTATAAATAAAGGGAAATATTTCTAAACTGTACTACTCAATGATATTGGTGACATACTAGTCAAATTTAAGACATCACAATTAAGTAAATTGCTTCAGTAAGCTTGTCCGTCAAATTTCATATTTTTGGGATCTCTAAGGCTAAAACACTATTGGTGACATACTAGTCAACAACAACAATAACAAAGTTTTATCGCACTAAGTGCGGTCGGCTGTATGAATCCTAGAATATCAGTGCGTTTGGTTTTGTGCAAATTTTCCGTTAGCTCCAAGTATTTCATGTTTTTCTTAAAATCTTTTTCCAACTCTTCCTAGGTCTTTCTCTACCCCTTTTACCTGAACTTTTGTCTTATATTCGCATCTTTTAATTAAACCATACTAGGAATCTCTCATATTTCTTATCAACATCCTATAATTTGGTTTGATTAATTAAACCCTAAGTTGATCTTACTTAATAAATGGAACCCTGAAGATCATCCCTGGAACTTGGAAGCATGAGAGCTTGAAAATCTTCCTGGTAATTGATACGTCAAAGTTGGTGTTAATCGTTAGATATTGACATCATGCAGAATGCAAACCAAGGTACGTACGTGTGTGTATTAGGTCCGTAAACATGCACGCGTGCTCGCACCCACACGCACACTGGCGGGATGCCCCAAACAATGGGAGATTGTGTGCGTTTTTCTGTTTTCATGGGCGGGCCAAATCAACTGATTAAACCGAGGAGCTCCAAAAGAGAAAAGTAAAAGATTAAAGTTGTGCTGAGTGTATACTTCTTTAGGCATTAAAATTTAAAAGACCTCTCCCTCAATTCTTCTTTTCTCCCTGGTGGGACTTGGACAACAGATTTTTCTGAGATAGACACAAACAACTTCTTTGGATACTTCCCTTCATTTTCCATAGAAATCCAAAGAAAAGTTTGTCTAGTCATTTTAAGTTACAAGTTCATCCACTGAGATGATATATATCTGCCATAATTTAGACAAAGATCACATCACCCTAATGCATTGGATTGTTATTGTGCATGCCTTCTAAGAAGAGTAGTGGTAGCGATTATTCACGCACATGTGATTTATAAGTAAAGTATTGTAAGAATTATTCGTGCATTGACACATGTGCGCATGCATAATAACCGTACATAATACTATTCTTCTTATAGTGGCAAAGTTGAGACTGATCAACCAACTAATCTTTAGTTGATTATACTGACACTGTTTCGTATAGTTTCTAAACCAACTTCTATTAGGAGGCATTAGGGTTCAAATTCCAATCCTTGTAACTATTTTCTCTGAAAGTAAAACCAAGACTCCTCTAAAGAGGAGGAGGCAGACAGATATTAGAAGGCCATATAAATGAGAGGAGGCATCAAAATATTACTGGGCCATAGAAAAATCTAAGCGCGTAAAAACTACTTGGCCAACAATAAACTTTCGTTTTATTTTATTAAAGAGTGACTTCCAAGCTCACAAAAGTTTGGTGTCATCTACCAAATTCTCCAAACCTATGATGATATGCACAAAAAAGTCAGCAAACACTACATGCCTATAGTCCCCATAGGCCATGGCCAACACCCCACTTGAGAGCCAATTCCCCATCTCCTCATCCTAAAGATTAGAAGCCCTAGAATCCAAGGAAACACAGGTCTTTGCCCTTCCCCACCAACCCTAGCGCAAACTCCTCTGGTTTTAATTAACTCACCAAAGACTGATCATAAGGATGAATTTTAACAAAAATGTTACTCTTACTACATATTTATATCATTATTTGTACTATTTTTCTAATAGAGATCCTACTTTTATTATTAGAGAGATGGTACAAATGACAGTAACATAAGATAAATGTAGCGCTGAAAACACTCAATAAGAATGACTTGTCTATACCATTAAAAACACACTTGATATTTCATACTAGTAATACGATGTCATAAATTTTAAATTTCTCACATAACATTATATTATTAATTTAAAAAAAAAAGATCAACTTAGTGCCCTCATTTCATATAAGTCATTTTCTTTTCCAAAACCTCCAAATAGAGAGTTGAAATGCATATTTATATATACTAAAAGCACATGAATTGTTGATTATTTTAAAGCCAGCTTCCCCACTACTATCAATCATTTCAAACCCATCAATCTCTCCACAATCTCACAAAACCCTCCTTTTATGCTAACATCTCACAACTACTCTTCGCTCCCCATAAATACCTTCAACACCAGTCACAAATTCAAACAAGCATTACCTGCAAACCAAAAAAAACCCATATTTTCAAATTTTCATAATACCATAAACTCAATTTCAAAATTTCACAGGTCTCAAACATGTCTATTATTAGTACAGGGGTGCTCTCGGCAGACCCTGGAGCTGATAAGATACACAAGAAATCGTTCCACCACAGGAACGACTCCGGGGAGCTCGATGTTTTCGAAGCTGCAAGGTACTTCTCAGGATACATTGAAGCTCCCAGCAGCCATAACAACGACAACAACAACAACAACAACAACAACAACAACAGCAACACTTCGGCATTTTCGCAGAGGATGATGAAAGAAGACAGATCGTCATGGAGAGGAGGCAGAATCAGCCTTGATATGCCTATAAGACACATGCTCCATCATCCTCAGCAAAACCCTAATCACCATAGCCACGTGGCGGTTGGAAAGCAAAACAACATCAAAGACAAGAAATACAAGCAGCCGAGCTCTCCAGGCGGGAGACTAGCCAGCTTCTTGAATTCTCTATTCAACCAATCAGCATCCAAGAAGAAGAAGTCAAAATCCAGCGCCACACAGTCCATGAAAGACGAGGAAGAGAGCCCAGGTGGGAGGCGGAGGAGGAGGAGCAGCATTAGTCATTTTCGAAGCTCGAGCACCACGGATATCAAGTCCGTGTATTCCTCATCGAGTTCAGGGTTTCGAACACCTCCTCCTTATAGCCATGCACAAACGGCAGCCTCCAAGAGCTACAAAGATTTGAGAAGCTATTCGGATAATCATAAGCAGCAATATCAACAGCAGCAGCAGCAAGCGGTTTCTTTATCGAAGAACAATACGAACTTCGATGAGAAAAGATCAACAAACAAAGAACTGACATGGTTGGATCATGAGAAGTTCAAATTATCGGAGAAGTATAAGATTAGTTCCGAGCTAGATCACAAGGGTTTGCTCAAGAGGCTAAGTGAGGTTGTTGACGACGAGGAGGAAGATGAAGGTGCAGAGAGTGATTCGAGCTCTGATCTTTTCGAGCTGCAGAATTATGACTTGGGTTTTTACTCCAGCGGCTTGCCTGTGTACGAAACTACAAATGTGGACAACATCAAGATCAGATCAGGAACACCAATTTCCAATGCTTCGTCCTAAACCCTAAATTTGTGTTAGATAATATTGGATTATGCATATGTGGTTGAGAAAGGAAATTTTAATTAAATTTCAATTAAATTTCCTACATTTTTCTTTTTAATTACTCTCATCTTAAACTTCGATTGGCCTTTTTTCTATGTATGTACAGTTGAGAATGTTTCTGCTTTTACTTTACTTTTGTAGATATATATTAAGATTTTTAGTATGCTTCGACATATCTTAGTTTTTGCTACTTTTTAACTGTTAGATTCTTATATTTCATGACTAAATATCTAAGGGCTAGAAATCTATAAGATCCACTGGAATATATTAAAAAAAATTGGCATAGATCAGCATTGGTCATATATGTTTATGTGGAGTGCTGGAAAATCAGAAGCCTCAGAAGTGCAGCAGTTTTGGTGGGGCTTGACTAGATTAGATTTGTGCCATGCCGATTTCGATGATCAGAATTTTATATGAGATGTTCCACAACTAGATTCATGGAGAAACAACGCATCATAACTCACACCATGTGAAGTTCATGCCTATTACTTTACATGATCACTTGGTACAACAAGCGCAATCATGTTTATATGTTAATTATTTTCGTGTGGGTTCTCTGCTCTGCATGTTTGATATGTGCATGTAAATATTTTAGTTTTGATTATAAAAATTTGGAAATATAGTCGCTCAAGCAGTTTCTCAATGCTTGAATCTTCTTCAAGCGGTCAAAATTGACTAGCCTCTTCGACCAAAGCTCGAACCACCCTCAACCCCCCTCGGGTTGTTGAAATTCTAAAATTCTGTAAAAGTTCCACATGTCCAGAGTTTGGGTGGTTTCTAAAATTCTCCATAAATATACAAAGTATATATTGTTAAGATTTGTACAAGCTGTGTATAACCATTTCTGGAATATGAGATCTAAACTTTGGATTCAATGGGAGCAAGAAAGAAGAAAGAGAGAGTGCTGCAAAATGGGCTCAATACTGCAACATTCTAACCGTTGCAGCTGACTGCTCAGATTTCGTCCCATCAGCATGTTTTACATCAATCTTCATGACCATTCAAGTCATAAGCCATGACACATGAAAATTACAAGGCACATAAGCTCTGCAACATGAAAACTGATCTAATCCTTACACTTGGCATATGAGAACAAGTGAAAATATGTTACACAAGAAGACAAATACCAATTAAGTAGCTAAATCACTTATTTACAATAAATTAGTAAAGCAATTTAACTCTTAACATATATTTTGTTTAGTGTAAGTGGACGCTCACAATGTATATTTAAAACTATCAACTTGACACGAAATTTTTTTAGATCATGAATTATTTACACTAAAAAATAAGAAAATGACTGAATTTATATACACGGAGATTAAACATGGTCACTCTCATGTCACATTTCACTTTAACATACATGCGGGACATAGAATGGATAGTAAATTGATTTTGATTTCATGGAGGTATGGGAAAAAGCATTAAAGTTTAACAAGATCCTTACTGCGGGAACATTTTCTTCTATCTTTTGTCAGACTCACGCTCGAATAATTAAGATAAGATGTTGATATACATAATCAAATTCACTTCTGTCTAATCAAATAATCAACAGTAAAAGGGAATTAATTAAGCCACATACTATTTTCTCAGCATAACGACATCTAGATTCTAGAAAAAGCCAAATTAACGCCCTTTTAAGATCAGTTGAGGACAATTATTCAACACTAATACGGCCAAAAGTACTTTCCCATATTTTTCCTTTATATATTTTATTATTTTCTTCGTGCTGAGGCAACATGCGCAGATTTTATGATCCAAATGGTTAATTTGCAATTGAGATTTAAGAGCAGCCCTAACAGGTTAAATTAAGGGTATTGTTATTTATACACTTACTTTTATTTCTTACATATTTTTCTTAATTTTCAGTCGTCAGATCGAATAAATTGAAGATGATTAATAAAAAAAATTAATAAAAGTGTAGAGAATGTAAAAATGATTATGTGAACAATAATATTCTAATTTAAACCACTGAGGGCAAGTCAACTGTGACTAGTTGGGGGCAAGGTAATGTCAATTTGGAGAAGGATAAGTCTCCATCTACCCACCGAAGCAGGTGAACCGGTGTATTGGCCTTTCACTGGCTCATCTCTTGATGCGTCTAGCTAACTTAAAAGACAATTAATCAAGCCATGATTTGCCAAATTCGAAGACTGCATCACATACTCATAGGAGAGAAACTTTTGGACAACTCTTACATGGGATGGTATTAAGTAAAAAAATATAAAGAGTTTTATATATTTGTGAGAAGTGTCCTAAAAGTGGCACGGTTCGACATCCTTACTCATGTTTTAAAAAGTATGTTCATGTCAACAATATAATTTTTTGTTGTAGAGTTTGGTTGACCCATGTTATAAGTACAATATACACAAAAAGATATATCCTTAGTTGTAATGCAGTTTCTCTCATACTTGTATCTGTATAAATGTGTAAACACAACGCATGTTGTAGAAAGTATTAAAATTGGAGCTTGGGATTGATCATGAATCATGGCCCTTTTGGATATAACCTTTAAGAAAGAATGAGGACTGAAAAATGATTCATAGGCAACGAAAATGCTTATTAAAGGGCAAATGATGCATGGGGCACCAAAAGGTCCCAACCAAAGCATGTAACTGTAACTACGAGAGTGAGTGGAAGGAGGGCCCAAACTTATTACTCAAATAAATCAAATGTTACACTAATGATAAACATCTTGCTTTCCCTTATACCCAATCAATTCTCCTTTCTTTTATAAAAGGTACCTGCAAAGTAAGAACCCAAGCTCCCCATAACCACTTCACAATAATGGCATTATCCCAGTATCAAATCCATGCTGGCTCCACTTTTTGAACCTTCCCATATACAATTAAATGTGAGAGAAACTTACACATAACGTGTTATTTACATATTTTTCTCTCTTAATCTCTCTCATCACGAACAGTTAGCAGATAAGATGTTATCCAAAAGGACATGAAGATAGAATGTAGAGGCATGAACAGAAGACCAAGCACATGAGCCTCCAGCAAACTTAACCTAGCTAGCTAGCCACATATTCCATATATATAAAGTTTCAAGATGCATTTGAATCTTTTGATCTTTGTGTGTTTTTCCAACCACTTCTGGTAAACTAAAGCAAAGACAGACAACATTGTTAATTTATTTCCACATGTGGGAGGTTCCTCAAGGCTCCAGCCAGCTACAAATGTTTTGATATCCATAGCCAGTTACAAGTACACATGCATATCTTGAGTGCTCAAAAGATATGACATCTTCTGGAACTATAGGTCAGAAGAATTGAAAGAGTTTGATAGTTTGTCCAGCTATCTTCTGACTGAGACATTGCAACTGCAAACATAATATCAGGTGTGAATTTAAATATGAAGACCCACTGCAATTGATTTTTGGCCTCAAACTCAAATTATGTGCAACAATTTGTATTAATTGTAGCAAACAAGATAGAATGATCAGTCAAAATTTGACATCACGTGATGAGCGAGACACTCATGTCATATCACATCACCGAATAAATTATTGCTGAGAAATCTGAACGCACTAACGTTTATTGTATTGGGATAGTATGCAATGATTCTAATAAAAAAAACTGATCGTTATCTAACCTAATAAGCCCAAAAAATTTCAAAAATCAAAGAAAATAATACAACCACAACCCATTATCTGAAACTAAAGAGAAAAACTAATTAAAAAGCCTTCACTGACCTGGGTCCTGGCCATCACAGCCTTGGTGCATTCCAGATAGCATCAACTGATCTTCCTCATAGCCCAAATTGCCCCACAATACACGGTCACTCCGTTCTGTTCCAACACATCATACTTATCCATGAAGGTAGGGCACGGCCACCCATTAGTTCAAATGTTCAGTGACAAAATTAGGATTTTACCAAAATTAGGGTTTGATAAAAAGGAAAGGTTCGATTTCGTTTTTATCTTTTCCACAGTGGACTTATCACGGACGCCGAAGAGAGATGGATGACCGTCCCGACCTAATGTACCGTATCGGAAAAAATAGGCTATGTTACATGGGCTTTTGGGCACGCGCAAATTCTACCCACAAATTTGTGTTAATATGTCGTGGCAAATATGTTAAAACAGAGCCGGTAACTTTAACGACTACATCCATGAAGCTCGCATTAGTATAAGGAGTTTCAAACTTTTTAGCTTTCCACTACATTAAATCCTTGGGGTTAACACATTCTTTTTTTAATGTGAAAGTCTGTGTGTGTTGGGCAAGAAGGCACATTGGATGAAAGCCTGTAAATATGCAATGGAGTTATCACTTTTTCATGCAGGCTGGATGTGTACTGGGTTTTTAGTGAAGTCCAAGTGTGTCTGGATGTAAGCTTTGTAGTCACAGAAGTTGGGCTGAGTAATCCTCTCTAGTCTTGGCCCATGCGACTACGCACTCTCCCAAAACCACATGAAAATTTGCCAATTAGGTTTTTGTGACTCATGTTTGAGTCTTTGACATAATGCCATCACAATGTTCACTACTAGGGGTGGGTCCAGAAAACCGAAAATCGAAAACCAAACCGAACCAAAACCGAAAAAACCGAACCGAACAAAAAATCGAACCGAATTGAAAAAACCGAACCGAACCGAATTCTTTTGGTTCAGTTTCGGTTTTAGTGATCTAGAAACCAAACCGAATTAATTAAATTAATTTTTTATTTAATTATTTGTTTTGGGTATTATTTTCTAAACCCAGTTTGTAAGTTAAAATGTGCTAAGCCTAATGTGTTGCCAAACTTTAAACTCAATTTTTTTTTTAAAGAAAAAGCCTTTAAAACTCTAAACCCTAACCTATTATTTCTCCCCCACATAAGGTTCCGGAACCAGACCTCCTCCTGAAGTACCTACAT